>JAQIWG010004845.1:0-15392 GCA_034695025.1 Chamaedrilus cognettii | reverse complement strand
GGGCTACATTAAAAATCAGATTCAACGTAACAATGGGATCACCAAGTTTTCCAAGTTTTCCGTAGATAGCGTTGAAACTTGAGCAGAACTTCGATTTAATTTGTCGTGGCAGCACTTAAATTTAATCCCGGCAACAACAGTAATACCCAGATATATAATTTCTGAAGTCCAGGGAATTGAAGCACCTTGGACCTTAATTTCTCTGCATTCACTATGCTACCGCTACCAATTCCTACACAGCAAGATTTCGAAATATTCAGTTTTAAATCAATAAAGTCAAGCTCATCACTGCGGATATCAATCATATTCTGTAGTTCCTTAACGGAAGGGCTTAGTAAAAGTAAATCGTCAGCGTAGAGGAAAGAACCTATTATGATGTAGTTAAGATGTAGTGTGATATGAAGGAGCTGGATTGTACGGATCATATGTAAGGTTTGCACAATTGTTCTTTTGTTTTTGATACCTGTAAATAGTATTTATGTAAGTATGATTTATGATTGAGTAGACAAGATTTGCAGCTGTACATATGTGATAGGCCTATATGTAAACATGCAACTGCAAATCTATGTATAGTAGGATTGTCAGTTTCAATCTGTAAATTTCTGGAGTGTGCAAAGAATTTCTTGGACGCATGTAAAGACACAGTGCCCAATAACTTGTATGCTATTTATATCGTCTAGTTATAGTTGATTCTTTTGATCATTATTTATGTTTTGAAGGATCTAATGGTAAGGGAATGCATGGTTTATTTGTAGCAACTCGCTATATCAGTTCACAACTATTTATCCGGTTTTGCATTATGGCGTTGATTAGGCCTAAGCGTTGAAATTGATTATCTTGGGGTAGATTTAAAGTAGAGTGCAGTTCATAAATAGGCATATGTAAACGTAACAGTTAATCTCTGTGGTGTAGTGTAGTGTTAGATGCAGTTCAGTGCTTCAAGCACTTCATTCAGTGCAGTTCAAGGGTGATATAGCTCATATATATCAGTGATATGGACTAGGATAAATGCGCATGGTGTCAAATCTGCCTAGATCGCAGCTTTTTGCGTCGTGATAGACGTAAGCTACGGCGTATAGCTTTGCTTTGATACCTTCATTTCTTTTCTTTTTGACGGTCTTCCGGCGACTAGATTAACGTGAAGAGTTGTGAAAGTAGAATTAGGGGAAAAATATTTCTCGCATTGATGACAGTGTTCCGAGCCGATTTTTCCCCCCAAATGTTAAGGGGGCCCGGGGGGCCAATTTGGTCACTAACATAAACCGCTATAATTTTTATATTATAGCATTTATAGGCATGCATACATCCGATATGCGCGACTTTTATGGCATAAGTCCGATTCACTCGTGGCTGCAAAATGCCCAATATGTTTTCTGAAAATATTGACCTGTAACGTGGGAGAACGATTTCTTTTTGATGGTGAAGGTGGGGTTTACTCCACCTGTGTGAAACAATTGCGCCACAACAACTAAGCAACCACTGAACGGATTGGACCATTTTTTCAGGGAACATGCTTCCTGTGCCCGAATTGTTAAATTTTGCTTAAATTTGTAGAAAAAGGTGAACGGTTTCCCCTGGAGCCCCTCAGCCCCATTTTTGAAAATATTGAAATTTGACTACCGTATCTCTGCGACTTATAGTTAGACTAATGACTACACTTTGAGTTTGAACACATATAAACCGGTGAATGGCAGTAATTTAAACGATCATTTTTTGCGTCAATTTTAAGGGGGCCGGGTGGGGGGGGGGGGGAATTTTGGCACGTTTGCGTAAACACGATAACTTTCAAATTGCACATCCGATTTGCATCATTGTTGTGGCATAGAGTCCGCTACACTCGGGGCAATGCTATACGTGAATATTTTCTGAAAGCATAATTTATATTGGACATTTAATCCAATATAAATTATGCTTTCAGAAAATATTTACATATAGCGTGACAGAACAATTTTTGTAAATGTCGAGGGTACAAAAACCGTTGTGCCAAAAAAAAGCAACCACCGAACGAATTTGGACAATTTTTTTGTAAAAATGCATCCTGTGCATGGATTGTTCAAGTTCACTTGAATTTCTCAAAAAGTCAACGTTTACCCCGGGAGCCCCCTCACCCCATTTTCCTTTTTTTTCTATGCTTGCAACTTTTATGTAGGCCAATAACAACACCTTTAGCTTTCGAAGATATCTCTGAAAAATTGCACTATATGACACGATAAATCCTTTAGGTAAATTTTAAGGGGGTCGGGGTCGGAGGACAATTTAGTCACTTTTACATAAAGCGCGATAACCCTTGAATCATACATCTGATATGTACGATTTTTGGGGGCATAGACTTCGATTAACTCGAGGCTACCAAATATGTTTTCAGAAAATATTGACAAGTAACGTGGGAGAATGATTTCTGAAATGTTGGAGCAGGAGCCAATTTTGAACAATTGCGCCACAATAATTTAGTAACCACTGAATGGCAGTATCAAGCAGAACTTAATAGCAGATTGTCAAGTGAATGACAGCATCTTAAACGATCAATCTTTTCCACAAATTTGAAGGGGACCGGGGGGGAATCGATCTCATCACTTTAACAAGAATAAAAACTAACTCCGCTTTCAAATATGTGAAATTGAACCTGCATAAGATATTAATCACTTAGTCTGAAGCATCATGTTAGGGACTTGAACGATCGAACGACACCACAGTGAGGCGCTGTGGTGTCGTGGTTAAGGCGTCGGACTAAGAGTCCAGAGTAGAGACTGACAAGGTGTGGGGAACCGTGGGTAACCGCGGTAAACCGCGGAAATTTCCGCGGGGAACAAGTGAAAAACATTTAAGTAGCGCTTTTACCGCGGGGAGGGGACAGCCTCAATGGTTTCCCGCGGTAAATGGGGAAAGTGGTTGCGGTAAAACCGCGGGGTGGTTAAAGGAATACAATTAAGATGTTTATTTCTCAGATTCCAGCAATTCATAACATTTCGGAGAAGGGTTGAGGAGCCAAATGCTTCCCCATGTCACCTGATTACAATTTCGACCCTCTGACATGTCGCTAAAGCCTTCTGTTTCCGAGCCGTTGACTTGCTCGACGACCCCAGTCGTCACATAGTTTATCTTGGCAGTTGTCAGCTCGAGCCTGATGCTCTCTGAAGAATTCTTGGAGTATACGCTGCGCGCGGTCAGCTCACTGGTTCATAGCGGCAATTGGCTGCTTCTTTTCACCACTGTCGACACAACTGTCTCTAGTGGGCGCGGCGGGAGGCGCTGACAGGATGCTCAGCACTCGGCAGAGATAGTTATTGAAGCATCATTTGGCAGCTTCGCCATGCAGCGATGCTCCCAGATGTTTATCTCGAGAATGCGAGAATGCGCATTCCGATCAAATATGCCCATGTCCATGTAAAATTTGGATAGACTAGCCTTATCTATATTAACACCGAGCGATGCGTTCTTTCACCTCCCCTCTCTCAGCATCCTCAAATGCCCCTCGCCCCCCCCCCCTCAGGCAGAAAGCTAGAAGCTGCCATATTAGTCCCATACACCATATACCATACACCATATTAGTGTCTATTGCCAATATGAGCGTCAATCTGATCTCAATATTGGGGGGTTTAAATTTGTTTTTATTAAGTCAAAAATTAAGTTCAAATATTGAGTTGTATATAAATTAATCTAGTTTTACGCACATTCAAATATTGATTGATCCAAACTGTTGATTCAAAATATTGGAGGGTCATACAGTCTCTGACCCCAATCCTATCTATACGCAAAGTAATTTCGGGAAACCACGGAAAAATTGCGGGGAATGGGAAGGGGAGCGGGACGATCCTTGCGAGGAGGGGAACGGGAGGGGAGGAAATTTGAAATCAGTTTGCGGGGTGGGGTGGGGAGGGGAAAGATTTTAAATTTCGGTTAAGTGTTGGCACGCTAAAAGCTTTTCCATGTCACTCTCTAGTCCAGAGGACCTGGGTTTAAAGTCCCCACGCCGGCAACTGCGTTACAGGCCCTTCAGCAAGGCTGTTAAACACACAACGGTCGTTAGCTGAAAATCGTCGTCCAGAGTAGCCTAATTTATTATTCTGGTTGACGACAGGAAAGTCATCCGAGCGTAAAAACCCAGCACTAATGAAAAACGTCTAACCTGTGTTAACATGGACATGTCGTCATAGGCTTGCATTAGAATGGATTGACATAAACGGTGATTATTGTTATTACTATCTCTAGCATCATAGTCCGTCGGATATTTGTCTTTGAAGAGCTATGTTTTCTTCTCAAAATATTTTATATCTCATCATCATCATTTCCGTTTTTTCCCGTCAATTTTCTACGGACAGGACGCACGCCATGGACGGGAGGGGACGCACACAGATTGGACGTATGCGGCCACGGACACACGCCTTCGCGTGCCTCATCCGTACGAGAGGAATCAGGAGATGAGAGACTTTAATCAGGCACGCGTTTTTACAGGAATTTCCTCGACGGGGGATGCTGCAGAAATTACTGTACAGAACTCACGACCGGGGAGGGGGGGGGGGGGAGTGCTGAAAGAAATGTCCATCATCGCCACAACTTTCGACTGAGGGTGGGGGGTGCTACTGACAAAAAATGGCTCCCAACGCAAACACACCTAAACTTAAAGTCCATTTTAGATCATTAATCCAACTTTTTGCCTATATTACTCATTTATGAACACCCCCGTAGGCAATCATTAAATTGTAGAACAGCCCAAAATAGGTCGAAATAGCCCAGTCTCCGTCTGTCTGTCCGTCACGTCGATAGAGGCGTCAGCGCGCAGGCGTCCCACGAGCGCGCTTTAGGGAAAAGTTGAAGACCAAAGGCCTTAGCAAACCATATCAACAGAAAACTTCATAAGCGTCAATAACATAGTGTTCAAAAAATTAGCTTTACAAACTTCCCTCATTAGTGAATTTCCCTCATTAATGAATTCATTCATTGTGACTTTCACTATAGCGCGGCAGCAGGCCGTCCGACGGGCGTCTTCAGCGTCAGACAACCTTCTAGTAAATCTACACGGTGTTCAAAAAATTCGGAACCGCTTGGTTATGGTTGTGTATCTTCGTTAATAGTAGATGGAATCGTGTAAAATTTTAACCTGTTTTGCCCGGACAATACTGGCAGGCAACTAAGCTCTCCAAATTCGACATTTCAAGGTGTCTACCATTAGCATTGACGCCAACGTGCAGAGGTGCGCAGAGGTGCCACAGCCACGCAGCGTTATCGATAACTCACTCCTCGGATTTGTTCAACATTCTCACTTGCACTGCAGAATTATTCTACTCTGGAGTGCATCGGCTTTCTTAATCATATATGTGTACTTGTATCTTGCAGCTTCGACCAAATTTAATAGCCAGTGCTATATTGCATGGCTGTTTATAAGGTTGTTGACGGTGTGAAAGCGTTGTCCCCTACGAGCTGCAGCACAGCATTGCGTGAGCCGTGTATTAGCGGACTGTTCACAAAATTAGCTTACAATATTTTGCTACAATTGCACTTGAAATGTCTTATCAATGCTTTATTGTTAATATCTGCAAATTTCATTAAAAATATATGGCATATTGGCAACGCCACTTCGTTTAGCGACAGAGTAGTAACCCTAACCCCCTCGAAGTAGGGCCCGCTAACTCTGGCTCCACCTCCGCAGCCCCGGCAATTCAGCCGGCTAAACGCCCTCCCTACCACTGCCCGTCCTATCCCTAACACACCCCCGACCGGAGCATTGTCTCAAAGACACTGGGGAGAGCCAAGAGCACAAGGTCGTGTTTCGTTTTGCCCGTGGCCTGTTGAAGCAGACATCTAACGGCAAATAAAGACGCAAGTTAAATAAGTTCTTTGGGGGGTGGCTCTTCTCATCCCCGCATCATTTACGATCACTTTTGTAGATACCACGGTCATTTTCGAGCATTCTAAATGACTTTGGACTTTTCAATTTTTTCAATGGGGGGTAATTTCGACCCCCCTCCCCCCCTTCCCAATTTCCCCCAGCCATCCTTCACTGATCACCACGTTTCTCAGTCAAATAGGCTTGTTTCTAATAGTTGGACAAAAATAAAAACCAATTTCTTAAAAACATTGTTGGGGTTCTCTCAACCCCTATCCTGCCCCTCCAATCAATGGTAGCTACTCTTTTCACTTCCACTACCAATTTCCTGTGTTAAATGATGTTTAACTGTAATTTTGTAAGAATTTTTTTAAACCGTTTTGTAATGTTGAAAGTCCGATCTCGAACGCATTGTCAAGTCTGTCGCGAGCGAGCATGCGAAGCTAGGCCTGTTGCCTGTTACCTGTTGTCGGAATACGAAAAGTATCGCTAGAGCTCAAGAATTGTTTAAATCGTCCAAAACTGATAATTTTCTAAATCGATTGTACCCCTTGGAGTCTGCAATATTAATTTGTAATAGTCTTTCTTGCCTAAGTTTTTAAACGTGAACTCGTATTTATTTTTTATTTTTTTTAGAATTTATGCTTTATAGGAGGAACTAGAAGGTATACTCATCTATACAAGAATTTTTGTAAATTTTTTAATAAACCCTGCAAAAAAGTTCGGAAAAATTGATGAAATGCCATTGATTAAAACCATTCATGGTACGCTAAATTAAGCTTAATCAATATCACATGGCAAATTAATGAAAGAAAAATATCAAAGCCTACCTATCATTGGTTAATAAATATTTGCAAGTAAATTCATTCTTTATAGGCTAACAGTTTCAAACTGGCAAAAAAACTTCAACGATGTAGGCACTACTGGCATTAACAAACAATGGCTCAATCGAAGAAAACAAAACTTTTTCTAACAATTCTACACCAGTGATGACATTGTAACGGGCATTAACTAAATTTCACAGTATCAAACGTCTTTACAGCGCACAAGAAGCAAGGATTACATCATAATACCGTGAAAGCAGGTTCTGTGAAGTTAATTGCGACTCAGGAACAATAGCGCCACTTAACCACACGGAGAAAAACCAGAATCCGGGTTTTTGCAGTAAAAACACATGTACGGTTTTTCAAAAACAACCCAAAATCAATACAACTCGCTTAATAATTGACAAAATTTCATCAACAAAATGAAGTTGAACCATGTGGGGCCATAAAGCCCATAACACAAAAATCACCCCATAAACTACCTTTTTTTCAAATGTTCAAATAGAGGCTTCACAAAGAATTGACCTGAAAATCAAATTTGAATCCAAAATTGCTATTCTTTAATCTGATAATCGTGTTTGAGTCAAAAATCTCGGATACTGGAAAAAAACTCCCAGTGGCATGGCAGTTTATATTAATTTGCAAGTAAAAAGTTCCGCGTGTTCCATTGTATGGTCTAAAGGTATCATCAGTTAGCGCACGATGCAGGGTAGCCAGAATCCTTTGACGGTCTGGCACTTTGCGGCATCAAGCCTTGCGACTCCTTCTCTTCCATCTCCATCACCTCGTCGTGTTCCTTCTCTCTTTGCCCTTGACGCTGCAGCTGTTCCCCGTGGTTCTCCACGTCCTGCTGTTGGCTCCCCAAGCTGAATAGAATAGAGAACGAATTTCACCGATAATATATAATTTTAGCTATGGAATCAACGTAGTCGGCACACATATTATCAGAGTTCATTTTAGCCCTGATGAAATCAGCGTACCATTACGCCTTCTTCTTAAGAAAGTACTGCGTCGTATGCCTGCACCTTTGAAAATAGGAGTATCTGACAGGATCGGCCGACAACTTTCCGTTCAATGTGAACTCGTCAGCGGCGTGGGGCGTGGGCGCTAACAGAAAGTTTCAAAGCCATTGTTAACAGTCACCAGTCATTGGCCGTTTTAGACTCCTGAGAGTAACTACAAAGTTAGTTCTAAGTAGATACAAAACAACTGCGCAAGTTAGTTCTAAGTATATGGAGTCCACGGCACGAATCGACGAAACTAGACGATCTTGCACAGACATCCGTTACGCCATCAGATCTTAAAACCACATACACCTACGCCTTGATCATTCATTTTAACATGTAATGGTACGCCTGCTCGTTTCAAATTTGGTGGACAAATTCAAAACAACCTTGTTTTAGGTGCACTACGCCTACTAAAATTGACCCTGTTTAGTGTTTCACAGTAGCGTCCCTTTAAATGCGTTTTTTAATTTAAAGCACAGAATAGTGGCACTATATCAAATGCTTAAAATACTGTAAAATCTGAAATTTTCTCATCTATGTAATTTTCGTGAATTTGGCAAATTCGCCGAATTGACAGGCAGCAAAAGTACAGCTGCAGAAGCGTATACAATGAGCAGTCATGAAAATGCAAAAATTAAGTGCAGCTAAATTTCTGAGAAGCAAAACTGCAAAGATAACATACAGCAAAAAATTTCATGTTTTACACTAATCATGTCATTTTTAAAAATCACTACACTACAAATGATCATTCTTAACATAATTTCACTCTACAATATAATTTGTAACCTCACAGTTTAGATTTTGGGATTCTGCTTTCAGCCCACTCACAGGGATATTTACAATGTAGGGCCAAAATTTGGTAATGAAAAAAATTGATTTGAAGTTTTTTCAATCCAAATTACTCATTTCAAAAATGATCAATATGCTCTGATCATCTTGGTGCTCACCGTTTCTTGAGCCAGACGATGAACACACAAGTCGCTGCAGCAAGGACCGGAAGCACGCAGCAAAGGACAATCAACCATATGGGTATCGTGGGTGTCATTGGTCCTTGATCATCGTCAGGCACAGACGAACCTGTGACAAAATCATTCTATTATTTAAAACACTTGTACCATGTACACCAGTGCTATTCAATAGCACAGCCGGCGGGCCAGATCCGCCCGCGAAGGGCTTTCAAGTTGAATGCAAAGGGCATCCAGAAAATAAAAATTATTTAGCCACTGATCCCTAGAAACAAATTTATGTTAAAAAAATTAAATGATGAATATTAATAGTGACTAAGAGCGAAAATTCATTGACGAATCAGAATATAAGTTGCAACTAGTTGACCCCCAATGTGATAATAATAATAATAATAATAATAGTGGGTTTATAGTCCGTTTCGGCGTCTGAAGACGTCATCGGGGACCTATAAAGCATGGAAGGCAAGCAAGTCTGGCTACTGCATCTGCTTCGGATGCTGAAGATTTCTGGATATTACAAGTCATCAGATATTCAGTTGTCCGAGAAGTGGTTATTACTCTTTTGACTATGTTTGATTCCACACATGTGTGACAGTAGTTTTCGATATGAATTTCATAAAGAACCGGCAGAGAATTAGCTTGGGTGATAGACGACTGCAGTATTGCTTGAGAATTGCTACGACATCCTGTGTTCGTGACTCCAAAAGACAATTGGAGTCAGTATTGGTCACTGGGTACCTATACTGACTGCGCGCACTGACCACATCACGCCACTACTGCAAGACAAGCGTCGCTGTCTGCGCTTTCAACAACGCATCACTTACAAGCTCTGTCTGACAGTATACAAGGCCCTGCACCTAAGATCACCTTGTACATCAGAGAGTTCATGGTTCCTGCCATGCCAAGTGCGTCCACGACTCGTCTCAGATCCGCCAACAAACCTGGCGGGCACTTGACCTTCGCGTGTCTGCCGGACTGTATTGCTCGGACTGTAAAGGGCCTTAGAATTATCATGGCACTATAGTAAATTAGCCTGTGTATTATTATTACAGGACAAAACTTGCCATTTGTCCCACTAGCAATCTGGTGAGTTCTTTGTTGACACTCTGTACATTTGTTTGTTACTCACATATAGTTACTTAAGTACTCATGTCATGTGAATGAATTTCCAAAATCCTGCTTGGGCATTGAATCGGATGCATAGATATACTCCCATGTTTTTTCTTGTGAAATTCTCTTTAAAACGCCGTTGGCCCGCGAGACCGTAAAAAAAAATTTGATACGCGGAACAAATTAATCTAATGCCCCTGATGCCCATCAGCAAACAGGACAGGAAATAGATAGAAGCATTTGAACACTGGTGCTGGAGAAGAATGCTGAGAATTCCTTGGACAGCGAAGCGAACAACATTTCCATCATCAAGCAGATCGACGTCTCGACTCTACTAGTGGACACGATCACCCAGCAGAAACTGCCTTATCTTGCACACGTAATGAGAGGGGAGGGGCTGGAGAAGGATGTCATGATGCAAATGTGGGAGGGAAATTGGGACAGAGAAAGGCCAAGAACGAGGTGGCTGGACGAGCAATTTTTCTCTCCTCCTTCCCTTCTCCATAGTCTCCCATTCGTGCACGGGAATGACAATCCAGGAGCGAACGGAAGTATTGAGGAAGCATCACGCATGGAGAACTTATGGAAGCATCATGGAGGTCACTAAAGGTCGTTTGCGACCTGACGGCACAAGGTGACAAGGTGAACATGTATTCCCAATGCAACAAGTGTTTCAGAAGTTCCCATCGGGGCGAAAAACGTCTAACCATGTGAAAACATAGATATTAACAGAAATTTAGACGACAAAGTGATTAGTTGGATTGCATAATTCTTTTCGTTTAGAAGTTTAGAAAAGTTTTGTTCAGCACCGACCCTCACGCTGATTAACTGATCAACTTGCAATGATCGACATGCAATGACATCGTGGCTTGTATCCAATCTCTCTCTGGTGTGCTGCAGCGTGACAGGTCCCTGGCATCCAACTGTTTCACTCTGACCGATCCTCAGCTTCACTTGTTTTCTTCCCAATTAAATCGTCCATTACTCCTATTTGCTTTCTTTTTGACCCCTCTTTTCTTGCATTCTTCCTTTCAAGTGCCCAATCCAGTGTTTATTTCATCCAGTTATTTTCTGCTGTATACCATTGTTCTGGTTTCTCACCCACATCCATCATTCTAAAGACTCACATTAATACACAATGTGCCTGGATGAAAACTGAAGCTTTATAATAGCCCAGTCTCTGTCTGTCCGTCATTCACGCCGATAGAGTCGACACCATCGACGCAGCTAAGGCCGTTGGCCTTAGCTGCGCAGAAGCGTGGACGTAAGCAGCAGCGTGACCTACACTGCGCAGCAGCGTTGCCAGTGTAGGCCTTTGGCTGATATAACCATCAATATAACACTCTCTAAGCTTCAATAAAAGGGTGTGCAATTAATTTGCTCCTCAACCTCTGTGTCGTTATCAAAATCATTCACAACCCATCCGCATTTGTGGAATAAGCAAATTCAACTATTCAGAAAACAACAGGTTCTTAAAACAACATGGATTACATGGCCTACCGCACATGCATTGCATAGATTAGGCTAATCAGCAATACATTTTATTTGTGACCACATGTCATTTCGTGACTGAGGGCAGCCATGTTCCTTACTCAATAGCCACCAATAATCATAAGTCAGTTCACAGTCAGTTCACATATTATGAGTGTCGAATATAGAAAAATAACTTTTCTTTCATCAATTCAGTTCCGCCATTCAAAATTAAAACTCCTTTAATCATTAACACACCGGGTTATTTCAAACTGGGTTTCACTAACTCACTAATTCATTAAAAGTGTTTTAGTATGCAAGTTAGTAGTATTACTATTAAACTAAAAGGTGCTATTTCTCAAACGCTTCACTGCAACACGGTGAGCAAAGAATTGGCTTGCAGCCCAGAGCTCCACGAACTCCGTAGGTGACATACAACAAACTAGTTGTTAGATAATCGCTAAACCCTTATAAGTATAAAGGTGCCAAAATAACCTCTAACAAAGACGAAAATTCCTTTTCTGGTGCCATTGACCATCTAACAAACTACTAGAAACCAGTAGGCTTACTAAATGTCAAGGTTCTTACAGCATCAATCTTTTCCACCAATCCCTTGTTAGTTTTCACACATGGCCTCCCTTGCTATTATGATTAGGGTTAAAACAATTTGCATTTCACATTGTCCCCCACCGCTCTGCATCACTGATGATCATCATCATCATCATCATCAGGCATCATTCACTTTTCCGTGCTAGCACAAGTTGAACGTTTCCCACAGTGAGACTCCCCCATAACTCCCGTTTCTTTACCATCACTATATCATCCCTTGCTCCTTCAAATCGTTCTCTACCGCCCCCTCCATGTTTTCTTCTTCCTCCCCTTCCCAACATTTCTAATACACATTAATATATCTACATGCTGATATCCAATCTTCCACATTCATACGTGTCACGTGTCTAAACCACATCAATCTCCTCTTTCTCACCATGTCCTTAATACATACAACACCTAACCTTTTACTCAACTCTCTTTTTTTCGCTTCCACACCTTTTCGTCAATGACACTCCTCACATCCTTCCTTTAGCCAACACGATAAATATCGTGTGACGGCACCGCTTGTGTTCTTCGGAGAGAAAAATTGACGTCCACTACGCACAAATTTGTCCCTTCCCAAATCCCTTCGCCTTTCAAAAATGAAAATTAGCGCTCCCAAATTAGCGCTTGCGTCAAATGATTTGCTAGCCCACACACTTTAAGGTAGGGACCTTTAGAAGTGCTCCGGACCTGATACAGGAGAGCACATTTTTACAAATGCGCGCTCTCTAGCTTCTAAATAAGCTTAGAGGCTTACACATAAAATACTCGGAAAAAATCAATGTGGGCAACAAAGGTATTCAATTTTCTTATGTTTTTGCCCAACCTTCTACTGACAGTGAGCCCACTTTTGGGGCGTGAAAAGTAGTCAAGCGCTTGAGCTCAAAATAATCTTGCTGGTCAACTAAAATACAATCTGTGTGAGGTAGGGGTGACATGCATGACATGCTCAACAACACACTGTATTTTCGTGTTTCGTTTGCCAGCAAGATTGTGATGAGCTTAAGCGCTTGCCTACACGTCCCAGAGTTCGTCAGGGTTTAGTAAAGCATCATTCGTAGTCCGTTGATCATCCCGCATTGCTTCAGCTTCAATGATTCATCGAACGTTGATCAAATATAAATTTAAATGGGCCAAATAAAATGATTTGTTGAATAAAACATTGTTACTGTCTAACATTAAATAAAGATTAGTAGACTGAGAACAGCTTTTTGAAGAAGAACATCAACGCTCGTATCTTTTACGAGCCCATCCTAGGACGGTTGTTACTTCTTTGTAAGCGAAGTTTTTCATAAAGTTTGCATCTGCGCCAAGCAAGATTCGATATTGCTTATCACCCATCAGAAACCTTCCCCTGCATCCGCTAGCCTCATGCCCCCGCCTCGCTCCCCTTTAGCCCCCACCTCCCTCCCCACCCTCCTCCCTCCCATCTTCCCCCTGCTCCCCATTCCCCCCTCATCCCAAACTCAAATCACCCTCCAGCGGCATCCCTTCTCACCTCCCGCCATATCCGCTCACTAGTCGTGCATGGCTGCTCGCTGCAAGAGAGCTGCCAGTAATCGAAGTCTTCATAGCGTCATTTTAGAGAAACAGACGGGGCTGACATAATGCTGTTAGAAACTCACAAATGCAAAGGCAGCAGAAACTAGAACACAAAATTTGCTACAGGCAAATTTTGAAGAGCATGGCAGCAAGACAGCGGAAGGACGCAGATACTCATCTAACCCTCGTCACTCGCAGAGCTGACGGATGGACCAAAGGGGAAGGAGGAGGTGAAGACAACCGAGACATCAGTCCAATACTTCAAAACTGGTGGGGATACACATATATCCCCACCCCATAACACATTGTATGGTGGAGCCGCCAATGCCTGAAGGGGCAAGTTTCTTTTGTAAGGGGGCCAAAATTAAAAATCGTGCTTGACACCGGAACATTTAAATGTTCATGACATTGTAAGTCAAAGATTAGTGGGGTGGATCGCGCCAAAAAAACCCTCGCATATGGCGCCAGTGTCCAAAAAAATCGTCAGCACCCCCCTCCGCGGCCTTGGGAGTTTTTTCGCGAAGGGTCATAGAAGTGCGGAGGAGGGGGCGCCTCAGGCCGAGAGACTTTGATACAGGCGCCAGAAACCCTCGGTACGCCACTACTTTGCGGCCCTTTGGCAACCTTTTCAAGCCCTCTCCAACATCATGGGGAGCATCTACACTATGTTCCAAAAAAACTGAAACCACTTGGTTATGGTTGAGTATCTTTGTTAATAATGAATGGAATTAGGTGAAATTTTAACCCGCTTTGTTCCAACAATAGAGGCACATATCCAAACTATTCAAATTCGGCATTTCACGGTATCTACCATTAGCATTGACGCAAGCGCGAGGAGATGCAGAGATGGGCAGTAAACCCTGCTATGAATTGAACTGAAACAATTCTGACCTCCTGTGCAAATGTCCTGTTTGTTTTGCTTTTATTTTTGTAGTTTAGGGACCGTGTGCAGCACAATGACTATATACAGTACTGCTCTGTGCTACAGTGCAAGAGAGCCGGCACAGAACCGCTTCCCGTTCTTTATTCGCCTTTTACGATTCGCCTGGGGAGCTCTGAGCTGCAAACCAATTCTTTGTTCCCCGGCCTGCAAAGGGAGAAAAATCTCGTGTCGATATGTTTTAAACTGCGCGAATGCATTGCTGCGCAACTGACAAACGCACGCTCTGACAGAGATTATCACTTGGAGAAGTAAATGTAAATAAAGTCATGTAACTCACATGAAGGATCTGATGAAAAGGTGTCGTTGTCGTTATTGTTCTCTTGGCCTCCATTTCCCGCTTCACCACCCATGCCTGAAATGAAATAGTTTATAGAAATCATTAGCAACCATTGCCTTAGATCAAATCTGAATTTATCAAGATATTTCTGCAAATAGTAACTTTTCAAGACTGCGAGGCGCTGTGGCCTAGTGGCAAAGGAGCTGAACAGAGTCCAGTGACCTGGGTTCTACCCCCGGCGCTGGTATCACTGTAAAACCATGCGTTACAGATCTTTCATCAAGGCTTTAAAACACACAAGTTCAGGGCAACTTATTATTCTGGTTAGTTAGAGGAAGGGCATCCAGACGTAAAAAACAGGTTCAAAATAAATTAATAATTCTGCTAATTCAAAATAGCACTGGTGCAGTGGATGTCTCGATACACATAAAGCTTTAAGATTCATACGTGTTAACACAGGTATAGACAATGTTCCCGCTGTGAAAGCCTAAGCCTGATATTGCGACCGAAAGGTCTTTCTTGTCACTGATCAGTACATATCATAATAAAATATTCTGATACAAAATCGATAGCATAGGCAGAATGGCTTAAACGTCATTTCATCAACAATTTTGCAGTTAATAGTGATGAGATTTGAACCTCGGACCTCTTGACCTCTCATCCGGATACCTTAACCACTACTCCACTGCTCGAGCACCTTGTACAGTGGAGTAGTGAGTAAGATAGCATACTAATAGCTTAAATCAATCAATACGTTGGTCGACACATCTCCACACAACATCACCAACCGTTTTCAATGAGCAGTTGAGCGCTGGCCACTGCGCCGAGTCCATTGT
>JAQIWG010004844.1:0-15394 GCA_034695025.1 Chamaedrilus cognettii | reverse complement strand
TGACGTCATGATCCTTAACGACAAGACTTCCTTCGTTTTGAAGGCTTTCTTCGTTTTGACCGAAAGGTGTAATTTCATCATAACACCGACTTACAAGCCCAGAATACGCATGCATTAGCTACACAATAATCTTAGAAAGAAGCATTTTTTGCTAAAAACGGAAGTTGCATTTAAAAATATGATTAATAGTTGTTAATAATTGTGATTGGATGTGAAAGGGTCATGACCCTGTCAATCAACGTGTTGACGGTTTGTAATTGGTTTCCCGCAAGACAAGCCCTGCCCCGTTATCTACTGGTGCTTCTTTCTACAGCCTGTATTGACGGGGCTTGGGCTATAGTCCTACCTGCCTGAAGTCGCACAAGTTTCACAATAGATTTCCTCGATCGACAGTCAATGTAACGGCCTAGTTTTAATTTTAACGGAAGTTCTCCATTACGAAGCCAGCATGGGATCGTGCAAATAATGCAGGCTGAAATAGGCCATATAAATTTTAGCTAGGCCTAATAGTGTGACCGTCACCAGCATGCACAGTAGACTACTCCTGCTGATTATAAAACAGGAGTACTGTAGTGCTACTCCGATGCCTTTCAAAAACGAGTAGGCCTACTCATGAGCTGGGTAGAGAGGGGGCGGGTATCAAAACTCATTGGTCATTTCTTAACAAAATGCATAGCTATACAGTTTATGTTTTAAAGCCCTACTTAACAGTGCTTTTAATTCTTCCTGCCTTTTTTAGAGGTGAATGCATCTCGTGAATGCAAATTTGGACACGCGTTATCCTAGATGATCTAGATATTTTGATGATCTCCAAACATGTGACTATTTTCAAACGTCCTGGGCAATTCGTTATCGGACAATGTGACATTTTTGAACAGCGTTTGCAAACTTGGCATTAAAAGTCACAACGAAAGCAAAGATAGGCTATTTCATTTCGATAGAACACATGTTATGCGCATATTTAATACGACGCTAACTAGTAACTTCCCTGAAAGTTTTGGAATGTTTTAATGAAAATGTCCAAGATAGATCAGGGTAAAATCTCACGAGGTGTGATAAACTTTTTGAGAGTGCCCCGCTCCCACTCCATTATTTCTCCGCTCTCATTCGGGGGGATATATTATCCAATAACTGATTACTCCAACTATTGACCGGGGGTAGGACAAAAAGTTGAGACCCCCAGCATTTTTTTCTGGTTGCGCCCCTGTAATAAGGACGCCATTGGGGTCGGTTTCTCCAGCTCATACTCAACTCACGGCCGGGGGGTGGCGGGGAGGGGGGCAAAGCAAAACACTTTTAAAAAAAATGCTACAGATCTATACAACCTGAAGGTCGTGGCACTAGCACTTAAAGGTCGGAGCACTAGCACTTAGAAGTCGGGCCATGAGAACTTAAGGACCGAGCCACTCGAACTTTATAATTCGGGCCCTTATAAAAGACTTGCTGTGGCATAACTTTCTAGGGCAAGTTATACCACAGCAAGTCTTTTGACATGGACTTGCAGCCCAGAGCTTCCCGGTAGAGGGAGCTCTAGGCCGCACCCCCCTAAAGAAGGGGGAGCGGTTCTATGGCGGCTCTCTTACAAAGCACCGGACGGTAATAGTCTTCGTTTCTAAACACGGTCCTTAAACTCCTAAACCTCCACCCTCATCACCCCCACCCCCCAGGTCGGGCCACTAGTGACTTGTAGGCCTACGGTACTTAAAGGTCGAACCAAATCCCTAAACGTCGGGCCAAGGCCGTCTTGCCCATGTAACGCGACACCACTGCATGTCGTGTCAAAGCACGCTGATTGACCTGCTGCTGCATCAGCATGACGCCTCTCCACACGACGACGCTTGCCACAGCGTCCTCCTCATCATCACTCTGCCATGTCTGTTCATTGTTCAGTGTTCATTGTCATGACAGGGTCCGGGTCGGCCCACCCTCTAGGCGAACTATAGGGGCGGGGGGGGGTCGTATATTGGCAACGCAATTTAGACGGTCACGTCTGCTTGATAGACAAAAAAGTTATAGCGAACCGAAGAGGAGATTGGGGAGGCAAAATGGGTGGCTCCCTACTGAGTAGCTACGTGCGGCAAAGGGCGCAAGACTGAGTAGCTTGAACATCAACGATTCATCAGCATTGCTGCGCCACTATAAATAGTGTGGTCCGCGACCAAGAGAGAGGGAGAGGGAGAGGGAAAGGACGAGTGAGTGAGAGAGGGCGTTGCCCCTTCATTAGTTTTAGACCCCATGGTTCCTGCGCCCCTGATCTCAATCTGGTATGTATCACACTATACATGAATCTTTCTATCAGTCAAACTAACCTTCTTTACCTGTATGACCGCTCATTATTTTGTCTGCATCCTGCTTGTAGAGGATGCAGAATAGCCTTGATATATAAGTAGCTGAATTAAAGCTTTATAATATCACGCAAGATCCCTAGATTTCAAGTGTAAATTTTTATGCCTTCAAAAGTTATGAATATTCTAGTATCGTGAAAAGTTATAGAATTGAAATCAATGGGCAAATACAAACTATGAAGACGACTTCGCTTAATAAATTCGCCCTGCTATAGGCTAATGATTATTTGTGTAACTTAAGGAATATAGGCTAAGCATAATAGGCCCTTCATCAGCAAGAAACGTTTTGGAGGTCATTTGCCAAATGATGCCTAATCCATAAATTTGCTTAATGCAGTGTTCATTTATTCAGAATTATTTTAGTAGCCTACGTTATGTAACTTAAGCCTGTGTGTCTTCTGTAGTAGTGCGTGTATTGCATGATCACAATATATTTCTATACATATGGGCAGTGGTGAAAGTAAGGGGGAGCTCACCGGAGCTCAGCTCCGCCACCTCTCCACCACCTCATATTCAGCTCCGCCACCTCATATTAAGCTCCGTAATATTAAGCATAATAGCACAAATGTTGAGCTCCACTACCTCTTCAATCCTTCTTTCACCACTGCATATGGGCCTAGTCACGTCATCTGATTGTATTTGGACAGAGATGATCAATTTAACTACAATTGCAACGACAACGGTCGCTTCTAGTAAGTAATATTTAGGCTTAGCCTGCATTTGCACAGTGCAGCACAACCTACGGCACTACATCGGTACTTCAACTGGTTGAGATGAGCAATTCGATGAATTGAAGCCTTGGTGTATGTGTAATTGTGTATGTAAACTGCGCAATGTATAAGGCACTTAGTTATATATTATCAGCGTATATTAAATATTATACGACATAATTATTCTTGTTGCAAATCGAACGGGGATGGAGGGAGAATCAGCGCCCCCCTGAATCGTACACGTACGCATACACGTACGTACCTACAATAATAAATTTAGCATATGCCTACAGTATCTATCGTTTGAGCAATGTAATTATGTCTTAAAGCCTTTAAATATATTTTTAAAAACTTTAGTGTTGTAGGCCTACTGCTTGAGGTAGTCCTAGGGCATAGTTCTGTGGCTCAGGAGTCCGCCTGCGGCAAGGTTCGGGCAACGGCAGCTACATTGCGCGCTGCAGAGTGATTTCCAGATATAATATTTTTAAATTTAAATTTAGCTACTGTTGCTAGTAACATGAGCTCTTGAAAAATAATTATTGTTCAATGTTATTGATTCTTTTTAATTTTAATTTGCACACTGCAGTAAGAACCAGATCGTCTCTTTTACGAACCATACCGCGGTTTTTCGTGGAACGGCGTGGATATTGTAATTCGGAACCGAGATTCGAAAAAACGCAGAAATCTTTTTTTTAAATGCAAACCGCGGAGGAACAGCGTTACCCCGCGGCAATCAGAAACCGTGTAACCCCGTGTCACTCTAGTGAGAAACGTGGAGCTGAAATGAATTGAGAATTAATAGTTTTGTAGCAAAGACAGAAATTAGCACGTAAGGCAATACAAGACTGCATAGTCTAGCCTTAGCAAGTCCTTCGGCACAGTTAAATTTTTGAATCCCAGGTCTATAGTAAGCGTTGAATGTCTTTTATCACAGTTTATAATTCGTTAATAACAAATTAACAAATTAACGCATCTTTTTCGTCTATTTTATTGATGTTCATGTTTTCACACAGGTTTAGTCGTATGCGTCCTATTAGCCAAATTATTCTTTAGTGCGGAAGCGTAGCGAGTTGTAGGCTTTGTGGCGTTGATTTTTTTGCCGCATAACGTGTCATTGTGTTACACTTGCCACGACGGAGACAATGAGCCCATTTGGGAGCCAATCGGCCCATGTAAGTGGCGCCAGTATAATCCGTTTTTTCGATTATATTCAATGATAACGCTGGATTCTATCACGTTTAATTACGCTATCGTTTAGTTACTCTTGCTTAGACGAACAGAATGAGTCCATTTTCGAGATAATCGGCCCGTAAATGGCGGCACTAATGCACGAGAAGGGGACAGGAATATGTTTCTATCGATTTTTTTTAGAGGTAGCACTGACATCTGCATTATGACGCATTGTTTAGTTACTCTTGCCGAGACGAATAAAATAAGTTTATCCGCAAGATTATCGGTCCTTAAATAACGACAGTAGACCAGGACAAATCCGGAAACACACAAATATCTAAATCCAGTGCGCATTTATAAATAGATGCCAGCTACTAACTCTGGAAGTTTCAGAGTATTTGATGCAAATTTGTAGAAGAAATCACGAGAAAAAACCTGTCGAGAGGGAGACTTTTTGACGGATGCACTTTATTTCGGAACACGGGGTTAGTTCATTTAGCACGCCTTTTGGGGAGCAGAAAAATGTGTGTGAGAAACGAAAAATTTCTGTCAGCACCCCACTCCCCTCCGCTCGTGAGTTAGTTTTGGAGGGAAAAATTATGGAAATATAGTTTTTTAAGCGTTTTCGATAATTTATTTGCTCTTGTACGATAAATGCACTCTTAAATATTGGCAACACTGTTTTATGTGCTCCTGATTTTTCTCAATGTACACTCTGAGCAAACGCTCGCTCAGCTAATAAAATAGCTGATAAAACGTACAATGTACGGGTATTTACCCCAGAAGGTCGAGGAACAAAGAATAGACTTGCAGCCCAGAGCTCCCTGGGCGAGTCGTAAAAGGCGACTACAGAGGGGAAGCGGTTCTGAGGTGGCCCTCTTACTCAGAACCGGACTAATAGTCGTTGACTACACACGGTTATTAAAATTCAACCCCTGCCATAATGCACGGGTATAATAATGACGAGCCCGGATCTCCGTAATATATAAGACAAAGGATATAGGATTGTACAAACAAATAATCGCGGTTGAAGCAGTAATCGACCTTGCACGTCGCGCGGTGCTTGAAGGTGTTCAATGCGAAACAGCTGTGTAGGTACTGAAAACGTGAATTGACATATTAGTGTCCTATACAAGCGTCCTATTCTTGGACAAATATTTAGCCTAATTTTCGTTCATACTTGCATGTTCTTTAACTTAAACTTTACTACTGCACACTACAGCCTACTTGAACGCCAAGTAGTTAGTAGCGACGTAATTGACAGCGCATATAATACGCGAAGCGAACCGACGCTAAATGAATGAGAGCTAAATGAATTGCCGGAGGCCGCCAGCATTTTGACCGCGATCGTCATTGCAGCGAAAGCGAAATGAATTATCGCGAGGCCTTTTAAACGCGGAGGTAATTGAAGTTAATGGACGATAAATGTTAGGCATGGTATGGCGTTCATGTCGAGACTTGAAAATTAGTTCACATGATAGATAAAATGACAATAATTCTGGATGTGGGCCAAAGCCTTAATCGCAGATAGTGTTCGTCACTGCGTGTATGCTTTGATTAAACTCGATTATAGTAGACTTTTTAAAGGAACGTTGTGTGAGAAGTAGTGGTATAAAGGCGGTTGTTGCAGATGGATGTCATTTAGAGAGAAGCAGGATATTATAGAAATGCAGCAAGTCGAAGGACAACGTAAGGGATCCGTTTTGTACAAGTACGAGCAATATCTATACAGAAGAGATAGCGTTTATAACGGCGTTACTCATTTCCGATGTCGCAGGGAGTATTGTACTGCGAGAGCTCGGCAAGAAATAGGCAGAGATATCGTCACACTGTCCTCGATTCACGCTCATGGAGTTGAGGACGTCGGTGTGCTCCAACTGAAGACAGCTCTTAAGAAGGCAGCCAATGAATCCGATGCTAGATTGACAAATAAATTTCTTTTCGATATCATGACTGCAAATCACGAGGCAGGGGGTCGAATAAGTTATGCAGATGTTGAGAAATGCATGTACGACGCGAAGCGCAGGAAGGTTCCTCCGACATCAATGGAGGATGCAGCTCAGCTTCTAGAGGGTTAGGTTTTTACTACAATGGTACTACCTAGGCTCATGCAGACAATACATGTACAATATACATGCAATATACATGTAAGACTGTCCTTTGAACATTTGAATGTGTTATGATAATAATTAAAGATGAACTTCAACGATCAGCATTTAACAATCAACATAGTAGAAACACTCTAATTATTAAATTCTACGAAGAATTTCGAATGGAATGCATTGGCTTACGTAGTATCAGTTCCATTGATGGTCGTAGTTGTGTGAAGATATACAGAAATAGTGTCCACGATAAGAATCACCTTGTAGGCTACTTTCTGATGTCTGAAGTATGTAGCTCTACTGCGGTGTGTTGTCGCTTTACTGTATCGTTAAGTTTTAACAATGACATTGTGTCATTTCAGCATTTTTTGACTTAATGGTTGTTCACTAGAAGTTTGTCGCTTTACAGTAGTTACTGTAGCATCTTCTTTTCCACCGGCCGTCATTGCTGACGTTGTAGCACCCTTATAGCACCTTCCGCAATCTTTCTCCACCCCTCCTGGTCCTCCATTTTTCTCACGATAGCCTTTATCTGTTGACCGGACCACTTTGTGATGTTATCCTTATATTTCATTCTTGGCCTCCCACGTCTTAGCTTCCCTTAAATTTTTTCCTGCAATACCATTTTCACGAGGCTGTTTCTGCTGCTAGCCCTGAGCGTGTGCCCGAAGAAAATCATTTTCCTTCTTGTAATGAAACTTCGCAATTCTCTAAGTACCTCCAATTCTTCTAGAATACTTTTGTAGTTTTGTTTTTTGGTTTACTCCAACATAGGCTAATATACACATGTAAGACTCTTTTGAGTTATGTTGATATGCGTTATAATACTAATGAAAGATATACTTTAAAGAACAACATAGTTTGGTTTCTTTGAACACTGTTATCCTCAAACATCTTATTTTGATTTATTGATGTGATGAAATAGACACTGTAATTTTCGTTCTCTTTGTTTGCGGTATGGTATGTTGTGTGACTGAAAGATGCAGTGTCTTGGGTTACCTACTTGACAGTTTTTTGTGTTGATAAGAACATAAGCTCCTCGAATCTGGTAGACATTGCGGCTGCTTGCGATACTTTAGCGGTTATTGACTTTATTTAGGCTAGTCACTTTATCGGTTAATGACTTAGCGGCTAGTCACTTTAGCAGTCCTTCACTTAGCGTCTAGTCATAGCGAGGCGTAGCAGATACTCAGTTCGCGATTTGGTGGAGTCCCTCTCCATGCTAGTGCATGATTATTGCAGTGCGCACGTTTCATCGATACGTACATCAATTTAGTTACCCCCTGCAGGCCGGGGAATAAAGAATTTGTTTGCAGCCCAGAGCTCCCCGGGCGAGTGTAAGAGGCGACTAAAGAGACGACTAAAGAAGGGGAAGCAGTTCTGTGCCAGCTCTCTTGCGCAGAGCTGGACTGTATGATGTATATTATTTAGCCCTTGTGTGCTACACAAAACTACAAAAAACAAAACACATCAATTTAGTTTGATTTATGTTAAATTAAATCTGTTGTGAGTCCCATCTTGACGGAATTTATGGCTGGTTGCATGACCTCGATTTGAGTGCGAATTGAGTGCGATATTAGTTTGAAATTTAGTTTTGTAGTCGAATTAGCGAATTATTGGGTTGCTCGACCCTAAATTAATGTGTGAATTAGCAATCTGTGAACAATATTTTTAATTCGCAGATATTTGCGAATTAACCGCGAATTAACACTCAAAAGAACTGAAAGTTCGTTACGGTACATTTCAGGATTCAAATTTTCAGAAAATAATTAAATATTCATCACTTTTAGCACGTATTAACACGATTATGGCATTCCGAAACCCTGATAAAGACTAGAGTCTAGTAATATTTGTGTGCATTTGCTACAGTAATTTGCTGTCAAACCGAGGAAAATCATAGAGGAACACGAAAATTGTAATTCTCAGATTTACTTACACAGCACATTCAGTAGTGTGCGAATTGGCGCGTTTTCATATCGAGGTTGAGCAACCATCAGTTAGTGATGACCGCTGCAAAGTGTTATGGGAGATGGAATTAATGTTAATTAGGCTAGCTATCATTGATCATTGTTCACACTTCACTTTGTATGGAGAGAGAGAAAGCAGTGTCAATCTGAGAGCTAGAATGGGGTTTGAGGCAGTAAGAGAGGTGGTAAGAAGAAACGGACCGAGATGGCTGGGGCATGTTTTGAGTGAAGGAACCGGATGATTTGGTGCAAAAATGTATAGATTATGAAGTAGCTGGAAGATGACGTCCGGTATAGGGAGACCGGAAACGACGTGAAAAGAAGCTTGACAGAAGGATATGAAAGCTAGAAAATTAAGACGTGAGGATGCGACGGATAGGATAAAGATTAAGGCTGGTGTCCATGGCTGCAAATGGCCTACCCCTGTGTAAGTTTGGGAATGCGGCCACAAAATGCGAGTGTGTGTGGTAGTTGCGCTAATATGCTGTGCAGACACTTTGTCATTAAGGAAGAAGGATGTCGGAAGAATGGAAGCATTTGAAATGTGGACATGGAGAAGAACGGAAAAAATTTGCTGGACCTAGAAGAAACTAACGAAGAGGTACTAAGGAGTGTAGGCGGCACCAGAACGATATTACAGGCATTAAACAGACAAAAGAAAAACTGGATTGGACATTTCATGAGAGGGGAGGGACTAATAACAATCGCCATGGAAGGAACAATAAAATGAAAGAGGGGGCCAGGAAGAAAGCGAATGGGAAAGCTAAGACGATTTGACTGGACCCAGGTAGGAAACGTATGGAGTGCTGTAGAAAAAGACCACAGAAAGGTCAGAGTGAAAAAGTTGGATGTAATGCTAGGAACCTGCCACGCGGCAGCACACTACAGAGAGCTATCACTCTGCGATGATATTAAGATCGTGCGATTAAGCGATGACATTAAGACCATTGTACTATATTTCCCTTTCGATCCTATTTTGACGTTTGTTATCGTGTCTGTTGTTTTAATTTGCTAGTCTATGCGTCAGTTCACACAGATTTAAAGGCATTCTAACCTATAGGCCTACATACTGAATCGCACGCCCATCAAATTTTTTATCACATTTAGTGTGTTATTTCGGTTGCACAACCTTAATTCATGTTGTGCAGATGACCGCAAAGTTTGTGTGCCCGAGGAGCTTCAGTCAGCAGCTGAACAAATCGTTCCGCAAGGAATGACAAAGAGGCGTTTGAGCTCTGCAGCATCAGCAGCGAAATCTTCCAACATTCTTGCCAAGAAAGCAAAGGTTGGTGTGGAAGTACCATAGCATGTTATTTTTGCGATTTTGACTTTGAGAAATTTTGCTGCATTTAATTTTCGTGTTTTTTGAGGACTGCCTCAAATTCTATAAACAGATATTGCAGCGTTATTTTCGCGCATGTAATTTTTGCGAGTTTGACCAATTTGCGCAAATTGCCTGCACGCGAAAATTTCATGTTTTACGGTATTAGTCGACTTAAAAAAGCAAAGTTATAAATTTAACTACAGCTCGGAGTGAATAGGCCAACATAGAAAGAGCGACAGAGCAATTGAGCGTCTGTAAGAGCCCGGTTTTACTGCAGCAGACCGAGTGGCTACTTGATCTATTTGCTACAGTTTATAGGTACAGTAATTAGGTCAAGTGCGTTTAATGGTATCGGCGTTATTTAATTGCGTGAGCGTTTAATCGTTAAGCAGTTAATCACATAAGTGTATAATTGGTTAACATCCTTGTTGTCTACTTTTATATGCTAATTGGATAAAGACTATGTAAGGGAGACTTGACACCCTTGATCCCCAAATCACTGTTTTTGTATGTGCTCGAAATGCAGGCCTTTTAGCATGGCTGTTAAACACACAAGTGTCGCTTGCTGCTAACCCCGTGCCGGAGAATTATTTATTTGGTTGGCATCAGGAAGGGCATCCGGCCGTAAAAACCTAGCTCCAGCAGTCCTGATCAGGGCGGACAAAAATGTGTAAACCTGTGTGAAAACATGGACATTGACAGCTTTACACAATAAAAAGGAGGTTAGTAGGCCTATGCATGGACTTAAATATTTTGATTAGCATGTAAATTTGTAGCCATGTATGTCAGCAACAGTTTAGCATGAAGTTGGTCATTCCAAAAATTAAATAAAAACTATTTAGTGGGGGTATGTAAAAGGGGTCAATGGTGCCTCGTCCCCCGTTACGACACCCTTATTCCCCCATTTACGCTCATGTTAAAAGATAGTCCTGATGAAATTTAAGATACTTCTCATGTTTATACACACAGACACACACACTCGCGTTTTGTGGCCGCATTCCCCGTTTACACAGAGGTTGACCATTTAATTTGCAGCCATGGACACCCGCCCTCCACTTTATCCTATCCGTTGCATCCTCACGTCTTAATTTTCTAGCTTTCATATCCTTCTATGTCAAGCTTTTTCACTTCGTTTCGGTCTCCCATACATACATGTTTATATTTTAGATAAATATTGCAATAAAAGGCTCAGTTTTGGCCTCTTTGTGTTTGTTTTTGAATTTGCTAACATGCAATAGGCCTTCTGAGGGCCTAGACTCCAATGACATTTCTAGTGACGTTTCCTACAGTATTAGGTTGACAACATGTCTGCTTACAGTCGTGAGGCACTTATATTAGGTCGCTAAATGTGGCGCAATGAATCCCTTCTAGCTCCTCGGCTTGTAGGTTTGATTAATGTTTATAAGGGGGACCAAGGGTACCTCCAAGAGGAAAGATCAAGGGAGCAGCAATAGGCAAAATTTGTTTTAAATGTATATTTTCACTCACAGTGCCTGCAGCTCAGCTTTGTTGATGCAGAATTGTTGATAAATTGATGCTTTATCTTCAGAAGCGGCAATGACAATTTTAGTGCAGATCGGATATGGAATTGAGAATATAGGAATTTTAGGTTTTTGAACAAGTTTCATAACTTTTGAATGCAATAGAATTTTTATTTATTTATTTACATTACAAATTATCTCAGCTACAAACCCTGAAAATTTCGAATAGAAATGTAAAAGATTGGTTAGTTTATCGCGATTTTGCTAGGGGCATTTTTTTTACGACGCACTCTGTATACTCATTATGCAGACCTCCCTTGAGACTTGTGGCACTTCCTCTTCCCTTTTCGTCCCATCCTTCAGAAGTCATTGTATCGAAACGCATTGCAACCAATTACCATGCCTGAAAATCTCGATGCACTGCAGGCCGATAATAGCCTATTCTAAGTCGGGCAACAAAGAATCTACTTGCCGCCCATAGCTCCCTGGTCGTAAAACGTAGTCGTAAAACGCGATTAAAGAAATGGGAGCCGTTCTGTAGCGGCCCTCTTACACAGAACCAAACTGAATAGTCTTCGTTGTACTTACACATGGTCATTAAATTTTAAAAAAGAAGACGGCGTCGATACAAGCTATGCGAGTAAGGCTGATGTTATGTGTACTGCTGATAAACGATTACTTAAGAATTCACAAACACACACTCGTGTTTTGTGGCCTCATTCGCCACTTATGCAGGGGTAGGCCATTTGCAGCCGTGGACACCCGCCCTCCATATTATGCTATGCTATCCATCGAATCCTCACGTCATAATTTTTTAGCTTTCATATCCTTCTCTTTCAAGCTTTTCCATATCGCATCCGGTCTCCCTATACGTATTTTTCTCGGCTGCCTCATAATCCATAAATTTTTCCACCCAATCATCCTGTTCCGTTTTCAAAACATGCCCCAGCCATCTCAGTCGGTTTTTCTTACCACCTCTCCCATTGCCTTCAACCCCATTCCAGCTCTCAGATCGGCACTATATACTTTTTCTCCTTCAATGACTCGCCGCTTACCCACCTCACCATTCTCATCTCTGTCCGCTCAAATTGGGCCTCTTGATCGGCCTTCATTTCCCATGTCTCACCCATATATCATGCCGATATATCATTGCATTTCTTACACAAGCCTCATATACCCTTCCTTCAGCTTCAACGATATATACTTTCCCGTTAGAATTAGTGAGAGCTCTCGGAACTTTCCCTATGCACATCTCGTCCTCATCACCGAGGCAGATTCTACATTGGCATTAAACATATCACTAAGGTGGCTAAATTTTCCTGCTCTTTCAAAATGTGTTCTCCTCTACTTTCAGTTCTTTGGCACTCATCTGGACTACTCGACATGATAGGCACGTTCTGTTTTGTAACCATGATACTTGACAATTCGTCTAACATAATATTTTAGGAACTCCGTTTTATGATATATTGCTTTTGCGATCATTTTGTTCACTATTTTATCTACCGTACTCTCTTTAATTGTCTTTTCAGAAGCCGAAGAATGATAGCCTAATTTTCTAAAATCTGCCCATATTTCATTTTGAAAGGAATAAGAGATGTGCTAAAATTATTCTCCCAACACTTCAGATAGCTTCCCAGAAAAAGTTTTGCAACGGTATCTAAAGCTTGCTGGTGTTTCCATATTTCTCTAGCTTTAAATGTCGTACTTGAGAAGGCTATGGTAATAAACTATTATTCTAGCCGTTTCTAAGACAAATTTAATTGTGTATAGCTAGAAGCTAGCTATAGTTCACACATGCGTGGTGGGATTCAGTTTCTATTCAAAGTGCTTGAAAAAATTGTGAAAAACGTAATTTACTACGTATTTCTTTTTATCGGAAGTCGGATATGAAAATACTAGGGCAGACGAAATGTAAACTATCCAAACAGACCATTGTAGTGGCGCATTGCGCTCTAGTGGCGAAGTGTTTAATATTGAACTCAGGATCGATGCATAAATACCAGAAGCGGATTTCACCAAAGAACTTTTTGATTTGAGTTTTGAATAGCAAAATTTTACTTAATAACTTTGATTTTGTACAAGTTTTTTTGAACGCAAATGCGCCGAAGTTCATGATTGCCATGCCATTGGGACGTGCCATTGTGATATTGTTCAATTGTATTTTGCGCTTGTTTTGTTTGCTGTCCTTAAGTGCAACAGACCGACACAAATATTATCGCCATTTCTTTGTTTTACTGTGGCACAGACGGATGTCACATTTGACAAACAAAGAGAATGGACGTCACGGGCGCCTGCGAGCTTCAGCAAGCAACCCACGCCGTGCAGCTCAGCAAATGCCAAGGCTCTAGAAATCGTGACTCTTTTCAAAGATATGTCGCCGGAAGAGCAAGTGCGATACATTGCATCACTGCTGTCACGAGACGTCAGTATGCATTCCCCAACAGCAAATGAAGAAGATATAGAAAGCGCAGCAGCTGCTGGGGATCACTCGGGAAGGCCAGTTCTATCTCCGGCGAATGCACTGACTAAGCGGATATTAGACTGGCAGCATTCAACGAGAGGTAGTGAAAACAATGAAGAAGGAGAATTAGAAAGTGGCGTACAATGTGATGGAAAGATATGTCAAAGATTGGAAGAAGCAGTAGCTAGTGGAGATGCATACAATGCTAATGAGCCAATAGCAGTCCGCCAACTATCAAAAAATGAACTAGGCGATGCAGAGGAAGAAGAAAATGGGTATGAGCATTCTGGGCAACAGCCGTACTTGATATATGAGGCGGATGACGATAGACTAGTTGCAGCAGGATACCAGGATGGTGTAGAAAGAATGGGGGTAGAGGGGGGGAATGAAGCAAGCATCAAAGCAGCAGAGGGCATGAGGCAATCTATGTCGACGGCAATGACGAGGAGAGGAGCGGGATCAAAACAGGGAGTAAAAACCATGGCCGGAGTGTGTAACGAACAGCGTGAAGGTTGCAGATATCTGCACTCCTCGATCGGATACAGAAATGTGTCAATGCAAGACGAAAATTCTGGAAGTGGAGAGGGCGAAGCGAATGGACAAGCCATGGCACAAGTTAGTGTACAAGCGGCGGCAGCCTTTGGGGAAGAAGTTAGGAGAGATGTAAGGATACAAACGATGGGAGGAGCAGTACGAAGGGCAGGGAGAGAAGAGAAAGAAGTTCGTAAACAAGAGATGAGAACAGCCCTGAGAGATGCAGAGAGAAGAGCGAGCGCAGCAGTGGGAAGAGCATCAGAGCAAAGAGTGATAAGAGGAGCGGGAAGTGAAGCCTGTAAAGGAGCGACGATAGAAGCTGGAAGGGTTAGGGAAACAGGAGATAGAGGAAGCATGGAGGCACCAGCAGTAGAAGCAGCGGGAATAGATGCAAGGAGAGGCGTGGAGGTACATGTAAAAGTAAGAGAGCGAGGATCAGGGAGAACGACGGTAGCGACGGTAGCGACAGCTACGGTAGCGACAGAAAGAGAAATGATAGCTGCGAAGTCTAAAGTACAATCAATGCTGAGCTCGAGAATTGAGTTCAGCTCAATCGCGGAATCAGGTGAAGGTTCAACACAAGAACAGCTGGTGGAGAATCAGCCTGCAATTATCGGATCTGCAACTTGTCGAGACTGCGACGCATTGAAACTTGAAATTCAGCAAGCCAATGAAAGAATTGATCAACTGCAGGATGTCGTAATAACCAAATTTGCGCAGAGTTTAGATCAGCTAAAAAAGCGCGTGCGGGAACTGGAAGGTCAAAAATCAAATAAGCCTACGTCAATGTAGTCAAGCAGTGACCCCGCTGATGACGAAGTTTTCACAGATAATTGTTTGATGCGACTAAAAGCAGCAGCTTTTATTGCAGGGCGCTCTTTGTTAGCGTACGCGTGCAACCAATTAGTGCTACACATGGACGAAAACAAACCGCTTCACTCCTTCGATACAGATGACATTATGGTTATCAACAAACGCCACGATTGCCATGACGCCCAGCAACTGAGCAAGTGGGCGGTATTTGAAATGTTCAGTCTAAATGAGTTCGTTGGTCGAAATTGTTTGGGAGAAGGACACACGGGAGGATGTGCGGGTGTGGCCAGGTTAAAGAAGCCCTTAAACAAAATGAAAATGGGGCATTCCGAGGTATTTGGATTGTTGCGAACTCTACATTCAGATAGCTTTGAGAGGGTCAAGCTAACATTCTTTTGATGATTTTAGGTATGGTTATCGTTTTTTCACACAGGCATCAGCATACACTTCGACTTTAATAGGAAAAAAATCACTACTTCCTTGTTGT
>JAQIWG010004843.1:0-15394 GCA_034695025.1 Chamaedrilus cognettii | reverse complement strand
CACCAAAGAATTTGGACTACTAAGTGTAGAAGGACTATGCCTGTAACAAAAAGCGAATTGATTGCAATGATCAGGGCCGGCGTTAAGATCTCGATCCACAGGCAGGGGGGGGGGGCACGGCTTCGGAGAGGCTCACTGGGGGAGAAGCTTTTAATTTACCACAGCAATTTAGTTCAAAGTTTAGTTCTGGCGTTTGGTTTTGATTTATGGGGGAGGGGGGCTCTGGGAGGTTAGTGGATCGAGCCCCCCCCCTCTCGGCCGTGAGTTGTGAGTTCCGAATGGGGGATCCTGTTCATTAAAAGTTTGCAACAAACTTTTTGTGAAAAAGTTTGTTTTGGCGTTTTGTTATGATTTGTGAGGGGGGAGGGGGCACTAAGTATTCAGGCCCACCTGTGAGAGGTTGAACTTTAAGTTATAACTATACAGGCCCACCTGCAAAGGTTAAACCTTTACATAAGGTTGTGAAAGTTTAGGGACAAAATTTCTGTCAGCAGTACTCTGACCTCCTCCCCCCCGCCCCTCCCCGGCCGTGAGTTGTGAGTTAAGCATGGGAGATCCCGTTCAGCACGGAGAGCAGCCCTACTGCTTCGTGTGGGTCCAAAATGGACTTTTCGCAGGGGGGGGGGGGCAGAGTACCCTAACACCGGTCCTAGCAATTATGAGGCAGCGATATTATGGCATAAACTGCTAGGTTGGCCTATAATCTTTTATTGGCTGTCTGGAATCAAGCTGATTTCTCATAGTTTTCGAAGACATTGGCAGAATAAACTAGGTAATTAACAATGAGGCGATTAGGCAATCAATTCCCTGGCATTGAGGCAGCGAAATTATGGCATGAACTATTCGGTAGGCCTGTGGGCTTCTCTCTTCTTTCCACCCGTCCCCCCCCCTCCCCGACCGTGAGTCGTGAGTTCAGCACGTGAGATGAAAAAAGTTTGTTTTGAGAAAAACTATTTCGGGTGGGCCCAAAATAGATTTTTCGGGAGGGAGGGGGGAAGAGTACGCTAACGCCGGACCTGGCAATGAGGCAACGAGATTAGAATCAAGCTGATTTCTTTTAGTTTTCGAGGCCATTGGAAGAATAATTTAAATCTAATTCTGCCATAACGCTGGCTCTGACAATTCACTTTTTGTGTGCCGTTCAGCGTCGATGAGTTCCTTTCTATTACACAAGTTGTAGTCCAAATTCTTTGTTTAAACGAAGATCTGTCGTCGATTAGGCCATTTGCACACCATTTCCATGATAAAGAGCATCATATTTGAGAGGACTTCATTTAAGGGAAAATGAAGCAGATGTAGGCTATTATAGTAAGCGTGTCGACATAGGCGTCGAGGCACTTAGTATGGGCTCTATATCTAGCCCAGGCCTGGCCAGGCTATGCATACCGGACATAGTGAGAACTGGAATCGAGAAGAATAGTCAAGATTGAGGCAATGGGTGGTTAACTTCTAGCTTAACTTAAGCGGCATTGTAGGCCTAGCGGCCTCAGTAGTAGCACAGCCACGCTCAAGTGATAAAAGTTGAATATGCCTTTTCAACGCATGGATGATCCTACATTATTGTTATTAAACACAAATTTCAATTTTCTTTGGAAAGCGTCATCGTCGCCGAGTGAAGCCGACGGTTGCATGTTAAGCATAATAAAGACGTTGCACTGGACCAAAACTATTATTAGTTTTGAATAAAGACGTTGCACTGAATCAAGTAGCTATTTAACCTCAAAATCCCGTCCTTCCTCTTACCCTCCTCTTACCCCCTCATCCACCTCTTACGTCCTGGGGCGATAGGAGAGTCCCTGTGGAACTCTCCTACACCAGACCACCCCCAGAGGCTCCTGCGGGGCCACTGGCCACCCTAGAGACCCTTACATGTATACATGTTATTACTATACAGGTTACAACTATACATGTAGCAGGCCTACTGCCTATTATAGCCTACATGTGTAGGCCTTGGCCTACCTAGTGCAGTGTACGTAGGCTACAGCAGCTATGCTGCTGTAGCCTACGTACACTGATAGCTGTAGCAGCTATGCTACTGTAGGCTACAGCAGCTATGCTGCGGCAGCCTACAGTAGGTTGCCTGCCTCTCTTATAATAAATATCTGTCGTTGAAAAAGAAGAAGCGCAAATTTATTATTACTTTGCCGCCATGTCTGCCACGAAAAGAACGCAAACAAGAACGCAGGGTAAGGAACCAAACATACAGTGACAGTTAAAGATTGTGCATGTCGCTACGGCGTATTTCTTCTTTTTTTAAGTTGGGACCAATACTATTCTACAGTAATAGTTTTGGAATAATTATAATATACTAGCGGCCATGACCCGCTTCTCTGAGTCGTTTCACATGGATCTTCTGTCTATGAGTGATAGAGGGATATATGACTGTATAGCCTGCTGAGGTCGAATTGGTGAAGAAATTGGGTTCAACCAGGGTAAGCCTACAACCACCCCGAGCGAAGCCGGGGTGGTTGTTGCCAGGGGAGTTGCAACTAGTTATGTTATATTGCATGGACTGCAGGCAAACGTCGCTCACTAAAAAACGATAGATGGACGTAGCAATTACATGCATGGACACATTGGACAGGCTTTGCTACAATGTAAATAAATTAGGCCATTAGGAACAATAGTCCACATAGAATGCGAAATTATATTGATGCCCAGATTCAACCGAATAATGAAATCAGGCGTTTATTGATGTTCATTAGGCCTCCATGTACATTTGCTCCTGATGTGATATCACTGCTACCGTACGGTCCTTTCAACTGCACTGCTAGGCCACTGGGACGGCCTATGCTTGTAAAAATGTCGTTTCGTTTTATTTTTCTTGTTGTATGTATACATGCAGGCTGCAGCAAATAAACTTATATGTACAGTAAGTTATAGCAAGACATAAGAATTGACCTGGAAGATGACCTTGAAGACGTCAGCTCAGTCACAGTCATGGGCGGCACTCGTGTATGTACCTTAGCGTGGGCCTATATATACTGAAGAATACACAACGAAGAAAAGTGTGTGCCTTAGTCTGATTTCGCACTATAGGTTTAGAGTTGACCATATCAATTTAGACAAAGCAGTGTAATACGCTGATATACAGGTATGATTTCATTTCCTTCCTCGACTCATTTTGATAAGTGAAAACGAAATATCCATAAATTAATAAGTATTGACGTGCATGCATGAATTATTGATCCCAGACATGACTTCAAACTGTGTCCGGCAGCTCTGCTCCTGCTTTGACTGGGGTATAGGCTGGGCCACAGGAAAGACATCCGGTTCGTAATAAACCCAGCCACGGAGTGGCACGGACTGAACAAAACTATATTGTGCGCCTGATCCGCCCGAGGGTCTTTAAGATGATGCTGAGTCGGAGGGCCGGGGAACTGGAACCAGAGTTTGCTGGGACGGTGGGACCTATAGACTAAGTTCCTATAGACATAGCGTGAGCTGGGCCTAGGCCTCTATATGTTCTCGGGGGATTGGGCGCTGTCCCACAGACTCTTGACCTCTAAACAGGGTGGGCCAAAAAAACGATACCCCTTTGGTGCTTCATGCATAACTAATACAATTAGCATTCTACGATGATGAAATTTTGCATGCATAATTACCCATCTAATATCTATATTTTTGCGAAGTGTGATGAAATTCTGTCAATTAGTTCCAAAGTTATGAGCTTTTGAAATTAAGTACCCTGCCGATTGTTTGTGAAGATTATAGCGTTGCTGTACGGCGGACTGCAAATCGCTGGTGCGTATCACACAATGATTTTATCGAAGTAGCAATTCAGATTTTAACTGCATGTATGAAATGATTGCTGAGTTGGCTACTTCGGACTGTAGACACATTGTGGACACTGAAAATCGTCCCTTTTACCATACAAATCTATCAAAGGTGTAAATAGAACAGTCGTTAATTCAATACTAAGGTATACGGAGAAGTCAATATCAATAGCTCATAACTTTGAAAATATTGCACAGAAAGACACTAAATTTGACAAAGACTTAACCAATTGATGGTTATTTATGTGTGCAAAATTTGGTCATCGCAGAAATAAAAATTTGCTATGAATCTATAGCAGAGACTAATTGTTGCATTGTTGCAGCAAAATATCATACCAGTCAATTGGAAAAGCTCAAAGCTTTGAAATCATTCAGCAGAATTTCATAAAACGTGGCAAAACTGTTGGAAATAGCTGACAATTGATCTGTGTACAATGTTATTATTGTAGGATGTAAGATGTATTACTTATACACAAAAAACTGCAGGGGTGCTGTTTTGTTGGCCCATCCTATATGCCATCATCTCATTAATTGTTAAACGTAGTCATAATTGCTTCCTCCCCCTGAAAGCCCATGTGAAATGTGCTCCCACTGTACCTTCGTTTCGCTTTTAAAAAGTGGAGTAATAGTTGTTTTAGTAATAGGCCTATACATGTAAAGTGTGTTTTTCCACCAATGGGGCATAAATAGGGCCTTGCCCCATCCATTGCAGTCAATATGGGATGGAGCGACTGTGCCCCGTCCAAGGCCCTCTAGCTCATTTCACCATGCACGCCGACGAAGGTGATCATGAAATAAATCATAGCTTTATTGAACAAACACCTTATCCTAAATTATTCAATGACGCCAGTTTACCCATTTATTTATTGTACAACGAACAACGTACATACATTACAAGCAATATTAAATAAAACACACTGTACAAACTGAGGTAGACAATGTTCTAAGCGCGATAAAACATATTGTATTGGATAATCATGTAAATTGGTGTAGGAATGGCTGTAGGTAGGTAAATTGCATTTAAAATATACCAATCGTCGACAATATGATCGTGTTGATTGTATTAATTCGTTTAAATTTATGATCTATAATCATTATATGTTAATACTATAATTAACCTCATTATTAGACACGTTTCATAGGCAATCGTTTATGATGTATAAACAGTAAGGCAACATGAAACAGTAATTTCATTTGATCTGTTACGTCATTGAAATAACCTTCAATGACATTTTTTATTCTAACGCATCTCCCGGATATTTTTTGTTAAAACTTTGACACTTCAGATGTTTCTTGAAATTTTGCCACCTGCTCTTGTCTAACAGCACAGAAAATTTATGATTAAATCTTTGAATAAATAAGGAGCCAGGACGGTTGTCGCATGTGGCTCAGAGATATTACTGAAATTTTTAAATGCTCATTCAGTATGTCAATGGCAAATAATTGTCAAATAAAGCTACGTAATACGATGCACAATTAATTATTTTCGCACATTAATTTAAGTTTCAGAAGCTCAATATATTCATAAAAACATCTGGGGAGAACGTTAGTCTTATTACCTCCTAAACAAATCTGAGAAAAATCTAAACTTTTCTGTTTAAACTCCGCACCATCACGTGTGAACAGAATGATGACATCATATAGGTGCGGCGAACGGATCTAATTTTAAAAATCAGACTTAAGAGTACATTTGAGAAAATCTTAACAATCATTTATGAATAGTTTCATTGTGCATTTTTCTCAGTGCAGAATAGTTTCTGTGCGGTAGCACTGTATACAGAACCATTCAAAATACGCGTGACATTGAATTGAACATGTTACAAACAATATACCGGCAGTCATTGGGCGTACAGCCCGCAATAAGCTTAAATATATGTAGATCCGTTTTAACTTAACATCGCACTACTGACTGTTATGCAGCTAATTTCTTCACCATTGTAGAAACCATGCTAGATTGCTGGGAATATTTCTGAGTCCCCATCCTTCACAGCTCTCTTAGCAACTGTCCTAGTTATCTATCATAGTTGTTTGTCTCTCCACCAGTCAGTTATAGTTTGTTGTCACATCCGACAGTTTTCACGACAGTTTTCACGCGGCAACTCAGGACATCAACGATAGAAAGATTGCAACATATGCACGACTTCGCTTCAGCCATTTTCAAACGCGGTGGTCCCATATGTTTAAAAAGTTACTCAACTGTTCAGCATGCCTTCCACATCAACAACAAAACGCCAGACAAAAGCGCACAGCACTTATTTCAGATTTATAACAAAGACGAATGCGCGCAACGTCAGCATACTGAACTTATAACGCACCATTATGTGACGCAACAGGTGACGAAAGGCCATCATTCGCCTTGAACGTAGATGCAGGGAGAAGTGCAGCATAACAGACGACAGTCACCAAACGCAGGACGTCCACCTCACAAGTTAATTATGAACACCGTTGGATCAATAAAATCTGCACCATCCACCTCGTTCACGGTACATCCCTCACTCGTCCAAAGAAGTCCCTCATCGCCTCGTGATCTCCCGCCCTAGCCAAGGGCCCGTGCGGGCCGTGGGACCCCGCGGCGTCAGGCCCATGTCCCACGGGCACCTTGACAAACGAGTAGAGAGCGCGCAGCTCGCGCCGCTGCTCCAGCGTCTTCCGGGGCTTACTCCAGTGGAAGCCGCTGAGGCGCCGACCGTGCCGGCTGAACCCGACGAACCAGGCCGGGTTGGAGATGGACTGGAACTGCGTGACGGGACTGGAGGAGTGGGAGGGGTCCAGGGTGGGGTCCGTCATGTGCTCCTGGAAGTCGCAGAGAACGCCCTTGGGCTGCTTCTGTAGAGAACAGAAAAGTAACATCACTTTAGAGCAGGGCAATTGCCTAAACTCCCTCCCGCGGGCCAAAAATAGCCCGCCATGTCTTTTCGAGTGCCCGCGGAACAGGTGCTGAAAGGGCCAGTTTGACCCGCAGAGCGGTATTTAAAAGGGTCATTTAAAGCCCGCAGCGTCGGATTATGAAACTATTATGGTAGCCTATGGCCAACACTGTAAAAAATGAATGTATGTGTATCTGAATAAAAAGTAATAAGAATGGCGTCAAAATCGGAGAAGGAAGTATTCATTTTGTGAGTTGCCCCCTTTAAACTTTCTTGAAGCAAAAGATGGCCCGCTGACCAAAAAGTTTGAGAACCACTGATTTGGAGGAGTAAAGCAATAGCCGGATTGTTTAATGAGTACACTGCGCAAGGCTTTTGAATCGTTCAATTTTGATATGAGATTAAGATTTTAGCAAAAAATCAGTCTATATGGCGTGAAATAGATCATGCCGCATATCTTGTCTAAACACTAATGGATTGTGTTAATATTTTCAACAATTGAAATATTTACCAGTTAACTCCAAATATTTAGCTTTAGCATGATTAACTACTGCCTGCCTTTGTTATTTTTTTTCTTGCGTGATGTTAGGCCCCCGTTCTTACTGCTTTCGCGGCGAATAAAGTGTGGGTAATAATAAATCAAGATCTGAGTGCGTTGACAAGGTGAGACGACGTCATGATATTAGATGAGAATCTAAACATTAGATTTTAAAACCCAGTAACAGTACCAATATGTGCATATTCTTGCAGGCAAGGACGGATCCAGGGGGGGGCGATCCCCCCCACCAACATTAAAAAAATGACAATAACAAAGTTTAACGAACATTTGCAGACGTAGCAATGAGCGGTGTAAGAATGTGAGTTGGATATAGAGTTGGATCGATCGACTTGATGTGGCACACAAAAAGAAGTTCTGTCAGCATCCCCCCACCCGCTCGTGAGTTCGTTTCGGAGGAAAAATCTATTAGACATGTAAAAAGCTGTAGATTTTCATCCCCCCCCCTCCTCCACTAACGAATCCTGGATCCGCCCCTGCATGCAGGCATGTACATGTAGCTAGTTAATTTCATAATGTCAATGCAAATTGCATTTTACGTTCATTAAACCAGGCATTGCTAACTCAGACAAGATGAATCTTCCGCTGATGTTTGTGGTCCACCCCAAAAAATAGAAAATAATCGCATATTTCATGCTTATTAATCAGAGAGGGAATATGAAATTGGTAATACACCTCTCATTATAGGGCTAGTCTTTAAGCAGTTGGTGAAAGACTATCCATTAACATTATCACATTATGCACTGGAAAAGTTATTAGAATTATGTTTCATTCTCTAATATAGATCAGTGATGGGTATGTGACATATTCGATAAGCATGCACGACGTGTATACATGTACACATACAGTGGGTCATTTCAAGTCCACGGTGTTACGATTGAGTTAGAGTTAACGTTTGACAAGTTAGACTCACACTCATTCACATTCATATTCACACTTTTGCTGCTGTCTGTCTGTTTTGACATTCACGTTTGGTATATGCCGGACTGACTAAATCGAAGGCTATTCCGAAAGTGAATGTGATTGTAAGTCTATCAGTATTAGCTGTGCTGACCGACTGCTATTACGTTATAATGTTTTTCCGAATGTGAATAGGAATGTGAATCTAACCTGTCAAACGTTAACTCAACGCTAACTCAATCCGTAACACCGTGGACTTGAAATGACCCATTGTACAGGCTACAGAATACATCATATGTGCAGCGTGTGAGCATAATGTATAATGAACATTCGCATGTATATGCATCATAGGCCGACATGTAGCGTTCGAAAATTGCCAGTAAACTACAAATATTTAGATTGCCGGTAATCTATTCTTGAATTACCGGTAAACTATATATGGTAAACTATGATAATCTAACTACGCAAATTTCTGACCTATAAACTGCTGAACGATTCGAAATACTGAATGAATTTTTAAATCGTGATAGGATTCTACAACGAAGCAGGCTTACTTTTCGTCAAAAACAGCGATGCTTTTAACGAAACTGGCTAAGGTGATGTCATGAGAAGCACTTCAGTTGCCTTTCATGCCAAAATCCCTTTTGAATTAGTAAATCTAAATTTCTTAAATTACGATTTTAAATTACTATAAATTATGGCAAATTAAAAACCCCTTCGAACATGTCCGCTACATGTAGCAGACATGTTCGAAGGGGTTTTTAATTTGCCGTCTATCCTGCAAACTCAGTTAACCAGCAACTTGTGTACGTACCGGTACATTCCATCTAAATCCAATTAAGTCTGTCTCTGTGATTTAGAATTTGTCATAATTATTACCGCATAAGAATAATAACGGTTTGATGGCTTAGGTTCCGGAAAAAAATTTGCGGACACGTTCTGACATTGAAATGATAGCAGGCCTATACAATATAAATACAGATCAGACTTCAAAAGCAAACGTAGAGAATTATAGTTGCCTATCGCTTATCTTACACCCTGCAGGAGACATCAACGTGCAATAAAAAGCTATAAAGCTTTTAAAATGTGAACAGTTTTAAGAAATCAAAGGATTCAATCATAGCGTAGCTTTTTAATTACTTCAATAACCTCAACATCGTCGTTAGGTCTAAGTACACGAATTTTGATGATTATTGCTAGAAGGTCATAGGCACTAGGCATTTAGCAGGAACGTTGTATAAGCTTATAGCCTACATGTACAATGTACGTAAATGTAGCCTAAATGTACATGTTTTTGGGGGTTTTTTTCCAACAGCAACACACACAGAATATATATTCCACACGGTGCGCCTTAAATATACTTAAATAAATACTATGGAATAGTTTGTGCAATTTTTAAGTTTAAAGATAGGTGCCGAAATACAAATGCAGCATGTAGTTATCACTAGAGGATGCTGTAGGCAAATTAACAAAGATTCACTGAGTTTATTTACCATTGAACATTTTCACAAAAGCATAGAGAATACAACAATTGTGGTTGGGTACAAATGAGATAACTTAAGTATTATGCTACTCAGCGACAGACCTCAATGTCGGCAGAGGGCCTACGTGTAGCCTACGTGTAGCAATGTTATAATAATGAGTTTTGTGCTACGCAATGAAGACTTCTATTGTATATTAGCATCGACCTGGCTTTCTTGACTTTTCAAACGCTTAGGCCTAACTTGCTGGCTCCCAGGGGTCCAAATTGTTTCTCCCATATTTTACAAGTTAAATTACTCAGAAATGAATTTCCTGGCAGTAATAAGTAATACAAGAAATTTCGATACGACGTAGATTAGATTAAAGATAGAATACTGTGCCGGAGGCAGAAGAAAGCCCGGAGAAAAATCGAATGCAGAATTTTTCTCAAGAATCAAAAAACACTGACTACGTGTACAAATTAGGCGTATTGTGGCGAATTCTATTTCATTTTCTTCAGTGCTGCTGCGAATAAAAGAATCTTGGCATTCAGCAGGCCTATTCAATCCTTTCGTCCTTTCGGCCTTCGCCCCATATCGCTCGGACCATTTTTTTTGCAAATCGGAAGACATAAAGACAGGACTTAGTGATCTAAATTTGCTTGGTTAAACATGTTCCATATAAGTAATCGTGTTTTCATTTTGCAACAGGCATTTCAATTTGTCCAACCAACGCTAAAATTAACCCAGAGTCTGTAACGCCTGTCTATACTATAGGCCACAGGGCCTATCATTCGCTGATAACAAGCACACGTGCCACGTCACATAAGTAGCCTCCGTGGACCACTGGACAAGCAGATTAACGTATGCATGCTTATGCAGTCTTCCTCCATTTTTTTCTGTCTTTTTTGTAATTGTTGATTGTTGCATTTTAATGTTCCTGCATGCCTACGTGGCGAATAATAAAAGAAATATAAGGCCGACACCGGCGCGTGAGGTCTCCGTGTAGGCAAAATAATGTTTATTGGGGCACCATAAGTTACCCATGTCACGATGGCTTTCGGCCTACACCGCAATACTGCTTGAACAGTTACTATATCATGCAAGATGTGGGTTATATGCCAAGGCCAAGTATACACAACGCATAAATAATCGCTGCGTGAGACCACTATAATTAACATCTGCAGAGTGGGCGTTAATGTTATTACGCCACGCCCACTCATGAAGACGCCACTAAAGTTTAGTTTCGCTAGAACGCGCCATTTGACACACTAGAACACTAGACTTCACGAGAACAAACGATGCTGTGATCACGTATACAGTGTTCATCACACGCGGACAACGTGGGGGTCCGAACGCTTTCATCATGATTGCAATTCAACCGCGGAGCTATGGAGTAGTTTGTGAATTTTGAAAGTTGGGGGGCATGCTGCAAGCCATGATATAAACAACGCAGCAAGCTGAGGTCTAACGAATTGACCTGATAAAATAATTATAGAGAACTTCTAGCGATCGGTGAGAAGTTGAGAACTGAGAAAAGAAACCTTAATTGGATGGACAAGAGCGAGAAGAAATATCGCCAGAAACGCGTGAAATTAAGCAAAATTGATGAACTGTCATTGAGAAAAATATTACAATAATTAATAAACACGTGTCGCTTTAGACCGAACAAGAACGGTGAATATAAAGTTTGATGAGACCGTTCTGGTGGACAACACGTTCCACTCCTTGCACCGGTGATTGGGGGAGGGGCATCCATCTTGAAAATTGGCTAATTCTGCTCGCAAAGTCAGAAGAAAGAGTTCCAGGGGAGAACATCATAACATGCCCCTTTCCCTCTCACCGGTGGTTGCACCTATCACGTATGTGACTCGAACCGAGGCAGACAGCACTCCAAGACGATTTTCTAACTACGACACTCGTAGCAGCTCGTGCTAGAGGCACTCGACATTTCTGTTTGTCAGAGTAGTAGCGTAGTGGCTACACTTGAAACTCTCTGTATATTCTTTGTATGATAAAGTTTAAATAAGCCTATAAAGGTTTAAGAAACATCATTGATCTGACATTTTTAGCATGATTTTGAAGCGCAGCAAAATCGCACATGATGTGTTATTCCTCCTTCATCGCTCAATGCTTAATTGATATTTCATAATTTGAAGACTCGTTGATTTAGGCTCGTGATGTACATGTAAGCTCATGATGTCGGCTATATTCCAACCATTTTAATTAATATACGCTACAAATAAATTGCCGGTCTAGTTCATCCGAAAAATCGTTTCGTGGTCATTAGTTCATTCATTGGTCAACCGGGGGGGTGTAAGACGATTTTGTGCTACACCGGTATGGACTAATACATTTTACACTCATGTAGATGCATCAGCTTAGTTAAGGTTTGTTACAGCAATCATCACAATTCACAAATGTTATGTTATGTACATGCGCGTACTACCCCGGCAGGCCGGGGAAAAAGAATTGGCCTGCAGCCCAGAGCTCCCCGGGCTTGTCGTAAAAAGTGACTTAAGAAAAGGGGGAGCGGTTCTGTGCCGGCTCTCTTGCACAGAACCGGACTGTACGTAACCCTAGTGTGCTTCACACGGTCCCTAAACTAAAAAAGAAACAAAAAATATGTGCACGACAGTTTGTGTGCTCCTGGGTATTCTTCAAGTGAATTGAAGATATTCATAACCCTAACAATTATCTCAGCTGTATATGACGTTTTAAACTCCTCTGTAAGGTCAAGGAGTTATACACGAACACATGACATGATAATAGTATTGCAATATGATAATTTTAGAAATGTCGATAAGTGCGGTAGGTGCAAACTGCTTCTGCGCACTGCTTCACAATGCAAATAACGTCAAATTGATTCTTTTCAACCCGCCACGATTGACTTAACGTTGGTGTTAATGTGAACGTTCCTAGTAGTCGAGACTCGCTGCACGCGTTGTCTATTCAGTCGAACCGAGCCGTGAGCGGTGCGATAAACCTGCGGACATACGACTGGGGGACAAGACCGATGATCAACTAAGTGCAGAGTGGTTTTGAGGGGGAAGGGCGGGGGTGTTAAACCCATTAGCTTGATGATTCGACCAGCTACATGTACATGTAGCTTAGATGGATTCGACCTCAAGGAGGAATCTAAATTGATCCGTCAAGGTCACCTCAAGGAGGAATCTAAATTGATCCGTCAAGGTCTAAAGTGCGCTCTTAAAAAGTTAATTGCGCGCCTGAGGTTTAACATGATTCCTCATCCCTGAAAACATATGTGCAAAATAAATTGGGTGTTGATGCGGATTCTTTGTTTTACATTTTTACATGCTTGATTTTAAAAAATTACAATAAAATATGTTTAATTGTATTAACAACCTTCAATGTGCTTACTTGTATAACAATGTTCACAGCAGGCTAACACCTAAGCGCTTGAAGAAAATGAACCTATAATGTACATGTACCTACAGGCTACAAGTAGCGCGTAGGTCCGACTCATCTCTCAGAAAAGTTTTGTCCCTAACCTCTGCCCCAGTCCCCCCCGGCTCCCTCCCCCCGCCCGTTCCTGAGCTCCATCTGGAAGCAAAACTTTTTAAATGGCTCAGATCTCGACCCCCCTAGCTATTTCTTTGCACATGCCGCCCTGACTAAGTGTACGCGCGATATTAATGCAAGAGCGAGCGTATGCAAATATCTGGACTGCCTGCTCGCGGTATATAGAAGCAAGAGATTACAAACGTGCCTAGATACCCACTTGACCCGTTGTATATGCAGCTTGTGCCGAAAGCACTTCCATTATTAACAGCAGCTGGTACAGACTAACCAAAGTGGTTCGTCTGAGGAAGGCTCAATATGGTACCAATGTTCAGGATCAGAGTAAGATTGCTAAGTTGTCAAAAATGGAAGGCCATTGTAATTATATTTGACTAACGCCGGACTACGCTAAAAATGCGCTCATTCATCATTCAGATATGGCACTCAGATTGTAATGAGCAACATAAGTTGCCCATATATTCAGCGGTTGAACGGAATCGTGCGCTACCCTTCGCGTGGTCGACATCGAGTGCAAATACCTGATTCTCAGATAAAGAATCAATCAAAGAATTTATCAAAGAATTTCAACCGGTTCGTGATCTTGTGGCTTTGCCATTGGGCCATTGATCAATTCATTGATCATCAAGTTTGATCAACCGCGCTAAACATATATTAATGTACTTATGTAGTTCAGAGCTTCGGTGGCTTTTAAGCCTTTAATGACCTTCATCGTATGGGTGTCGTTGGAATCGTGACTCGTTAACATTTTACACTCAAATTGAACAGTCTAGAAAAACGATTTATGCCGACTAGTGCATATAGCCCGCGGCGTTCACACTTAGTAACCTGGACTGGGACTGTAAATGAGCTAAATTAAACTCAATCCATTCGCCTGAGCGATAATTGGATAAGTCTCATTGAAGTATCTCACACGGTGGCGTAAATTGTCGTCAATTGTCGCTAATAGCGGAGTTGCATTTACAAGGATGATTGAGGCTTTTTTAGCGCAAGCAGAAAAAAAGAGAATGAAAATGCAAATTGACTGAATCGGCGTGAACGTAGTGAGTCAAGTACAACTCAAATGCAATTATACCGATTTGTTATACGGCGCTGCTCTTGGAGTGAAGGTCCGACCACCGGAGTTATTGCCGCTGATGCACCGTGGCACGTTCTGCTACAGGCTTGTGTTTAAACTCATGATTTTTTAGCTTAAACGCATTTTTTTGTCAAATTGTTTCTAAATAAGTTGCGCCACACAAGAAGCTCATAGAAGTAAACTGGTTAATACCATTTCAATGGTTTATTTCATTGACATGTAGTGGTGTAACACTAACCGTTACCCCAGCAGGTTGGGAACAAATAATAGACTTGCAACTCAGAGCTCCCGGGACGAGTCGTAAAAGACGACGAAGGAAGGGGGAGAGGTTCTGTGGCGGCTCTCTTGCACAAAATCGGACTGTAATAGTGTTCGTTACTACACACGGTCCGAAGACTTCCACATAAAACTCTGACCATGGTTTTGAGAAATCCTCGCTTGGTGAAGCAGATGTAATGTTCCGTGACGCCACTTCGTAACCGGACTGTGGAGTTGAACCCGATTGACTCGAGCCGCAGGACATCTGAGCACAGCGGAACACAAGAAATTAACACCAATGTTTAAAGTGTTTAAAGTTCTCGTTTTGTGCATTGTGGGCAATAATTTTCAAACGTGATTGTTGGGTCTAATGTGGCACACTAGAATTTAGACTTGATTCATTCAGATTGAATTTTGCTGAGGCTATGAGTATGGCAGTGGTTCCCAACCTTTTTCTAAAACGTGCCACATTTTTAGTTCAACAAAGCTTCACGTGCCACTCAAAATAGAAGTTGCACCAAATTCTTTCTCCTGCGAAACTCACGACCGGGGGGGGGGGTTGTGTGCTGACAGAAATTTTTAATATCGTTCTTAACAGTCCTTGTCTATAGACGCGTAGATACGTTCCAAAGTGCCACGCCTAGCAACATCGACGGGTGTAAATGTGGCACTTTCAGCGGCGGGTCCGCGTGCCACTTAAAAAGTGATGGCGGGCCACTTTTGGCACGCGTGCCGCACGTTGGAAACCCCAGGACTATGGCAACATTTGTCTACGGGTTATTTTTATCAGATTTTTTTCCTCTATTCTATTGATGCTGTTTTTGTTTGTCTGCCTAATATGGCGAAATAGCGTTTCACGCATAAGTGTTAATGTATAATCAGAGTTGATCATCAGTTGATCATCAGTTGATCATCAGTTGATCATCAGTTGATCATCAGTTGATCATCAGTTGATCATC
>JAQIWG010004842.1:0-15395 GCA_034695025.1 Chamaedrilus cognettii | reverse complement strand
CTTTCATATATTTTCATTGGTTAATTCGGACTACAAAATAAAATTGCACTTCAAATCGAAGTCTAGCAACCGGCCTTAACTAAGTCTTTTCTTCGCGTTCAGTCATATAGCAGTGAATGTTAGATGCGCATTTGCAAATACCAAAAACATTTAGTTGTTGTCGGTATACGCCTATAAATCAACCGTGAACTTCGCTATTTATCCTCTAATATCTATTTTCTGGCATTTGTTCTTCTATATTGTTCATGGTCCAGGCACCAGTCTGGAATCAAGCACATCAACATAGACTTCTCAAATCTCACCTTCTACATCAAGACCGATCGACACTTCTCCACCATTCCTGAGCTGGTCGCTCACTACAGCACAAACCCCGTACCAAACCTCGAGTCTATCCCCAACGTGCTGCTTCAGCACCCCATCCCGCGCGACACCCCCCTTACCCCCCACACCTCTCAGTCCCCTCACCGTTCTCAACCCTCATCGCACATCCCTCAGCCTCTCCACCTTTCTCAGCCCCCCCCTATCCCCTCAGGGGAGGAAATATCGAATCCAACCCAGAAATCTGCGGTGAGGGGAAATGCCGTTGGTGTTTACTTGCATCACGAGACCCCAGTGGGATCTGCTAGCCCCACTGCGGGTCAGGGGTCGACTGGGAGGAGGGGAAGTCTGGAGACGACGCCCGGGAAGGGAGAGAGATCTGGGGGGATGGTCACCGGAGGAGAGAGATCTGGGGGGGTGGTGGTCGGGCAGGGCCGGAGGGGTTCAGAGAATCGTGGGGCGTCAGAGTCGCAGGAGGTGTACTACTACAGCGAAATTGTGGAAGATGGTGGAATGGCAGACAGACTGATACAGCATCTGCAGGCTAGTGGCACTTGTCAGTTGTCTAATGCTCTTTGTTCAATGTCGATTATTTATCAAATACATTATGTGAAATAGTGAAAAAAGAGCAAGTGAAAAAACACTATACAAACAGGCCAAGCCTGAAATGCTAAATCTCTATATTCTCATCTATTTTCTATATAGGGCCTATTTTCTAGATATTTTCTATATATTATTTTCTATATATTATTTTCTATAAATTTTAAATATATTTTCATATTTTCTCGATATTTCCCCTGCAGGTGACTGACTGCGGCCCGGGTGGTGACGAGCACTGCGAGTGCGGCCTGCTCATTGACGAGTCGCAGCTCGCGCGCGGCTGGAGCTTTCACATCAGTCGCGACCACCCCACCAACGGCCGTGTCTTCTTCCTCTCCCCGGACGGCGACTCCACCTGGGAGCTGCCCCTAGCCGTCTCGCTCGAGCTCTCGCCCGACCAGCAGGATCGGCTGCGTGACCTACTTCGCGCGTCTGACCTACATATTTCCGCACAACGCGGCACAGCCATCAGAATCAGGGATTCCGAGGGGGAATCGCGGGATACTAACTCGGAATATTTTGTCTCGGAAAATTCAGATCAAGGGACAGGTTTGGAATTGGAGCGTAGGGCTGTCAGCAGAGGTCTTTCCAGCGGAGGCGTATCCAGAAATGTGTCCTCCGGAATGTCCGGTCTCTCCGGCGACCCCCTGAATCGCTCGACTATTTTTCCATTGGATAAATCGTCTAAGCACGTCGTCATTCTGGCGAACTCTGACGCGGGGTATCTCCAGCGCCCCCCGGGGGATAAAATTGTGGGGGCGGCCAAACTGGAGTCCTTCGCGGCTGGGCGCCCCCAGGGAGGAGGAGAGGAACTGAAGCCCCCGGGGGTAAGTGCCCCCATGAAGCTCTTGGGAAATTTGCCTCGACGCGGTAAAACAGCTTCGCTTGGGGCAGAAGCGTCAGCGACAGTAGTGATGGGCGGACGTACGATTAAGCGCAGGGAGACTGAACCGAAAATATCAGTGCTGAGGAGACAAGTGTGCGACGAACTTCCGCATTATATGCCAATGAGTGGGAATAAGAAATGAAAGTGTTTCTATTACATCATAGGAAAGGAATGTTGTATTATGCGCGCAATTTATTAGTGTTTTGTGTTTTTGCTAGGATTATTTTGTTAAGCCCCATTTCATGAGGAGTGATCTATAGGAGACTATCTATCATTGGACACGCTATAATCAATATGTCGTGGAGTGCTCCTCGCGTTAAGTTGTAATTGCAGTGTACAAGTTGTTAGATGGAGTGAGATGGGTGATGGACACCTGCAAGTCAAACTTGAGAATAGACCTCTGAAGAACTAGATGATGTTTGGGAAACGTCCGACCCGTGTTGACACTGAAAAGTGGACGTAAAACGTAAATGATGGTCGTGAGGATGTTTTTTGAATGAATGTCTTTGTTGTGAATGACAGATACACTAAATATCATTTGATAAGAGACAACAATTTTCAATCGTTAACTTTTGATACCTAATCGGTGCGATATAACTGTATGATAAAAGACTGATGTCAATTTATAAGAATTGAATAATGCGGTATATTGATATGTATGAATAGCTGCGATGTTATTAGAAAACCATTGGGTTTGGAATTTTCACCAGTGGATTTTCTGTGACCTGTAATGGGGTGACTTTGGACAATAAAGTTTTTACTTCCTTGTTGGGAAGTTGCTGTGGTTATAACACTGAGGAGGCCTACAACGTATCGTGCCCTGTATTAGGTCACCGCATGGCTGGCCTACAGTGGCTCGAGATGTAAGAAGCTATCGGTGGTTTGACCCAGATGAAGTTTGGTCCAGTTTGCTTCAGTTTGCCATTAGAAGCATAGGCTCTTCTCATGGCGCATAGTTCATATAAATTCGAAATATTTCATAAAAATGAAAGCGAATAAGCATAAATTTGCTGGTTATTTTATACTCGTTTTATCGCTTATCATCTCCAATCCAAAACAAAAATGATTTCGTTACGCTAATTTAAATGAAGTATCAATCTTGTCAAGCATATTTTATCACGCGCTATTCCACTGCAAACTAGACTTAGCTGTATTTATGTCAAGTTCTAAGAACCCGACCCATAGCTCATTTGCAGGACACTTGAATTTCTGAATAAGCGCTTGGCGGGCATTAGTCTTATGTTGTTTGCTGTTCCTTAGCTGGTGTAGAGTGTAAGCAGCACAAGAGAACTTTCAAATTATATGGATATTTATTGAACAATATCGTACAACTTTATTCGTGTTTTAGTATAAAATAATGCCTGTGATGAAGTACTGCATTTTAATGGTAATGTTTAATATAGGATTTGTAATTTACAATTTATTGGCTCTCGATTAGCTGGTGCTGATAGAAACTGATAGCCTACATGTGTAGCGTTATGATAGTTTCTTAGCGTAACAAAAATCAAAGATTTTTGATTGGATTAAACCGTAGTAGAAAGGGTTCATGGATGGTAACTGCACCTCGTAGAAAGCAGTCTGAAAATAGCGTTGCTTCTGATTGCTTTTGTTCTCGGGAGAAATAAGGTTTTATTATTGTTTCAAAGTTACATCGTTTCTTCAAAACTTCTTTTGAATGAGAAGTGAGTTTCACAAAATATTTTAAGACATAATAATTATTTTAAGTGTTAAATAATTTAAGGCCTAAAACTGTGCATCTTATCAAAATTCCCTTACATAAAAGTAAGCCTAGCTTTTAAAACTGTTCAGCTTTGGCCCTAAATTTTGTGCGACTCTTCTACTTAGCATAAGAGGGTCGAGTATGTTTGATCCACATTTCAGGCTAGAAAAAGCAAAACAAAATTTAAATTAGGCCAGAATTGAGACAGACAAAAACAATCAGGCAAACAATGTTAAAAATCCAAACTCTAGACATAGTAATGGATTATTTATGGCTTTAATTTCGTGAAATCCAAAATACACGAAGGCCTATTGGGGAACAGCTATGTCAGCAATTTGCTTAACTAGAATTATTCTTAACTACGACACTATTCGTGTTCAACATTATTATGGTACAATTATCTAAAATGCTACAATTAAATACGTACGGAGTATTAACGCAGTATTACAAACAGTTAAACGTTTACAGAATATTAAATCGGACTCAAAATCCATTCGAAACTGCACGACTAAACATTACGATACAACATGTGAAAGAGAGGCACTTAGGCCGAGTTTTTCCATAAAGCGTTAAAATTAAATCCGAGATCATGACGTCACCACACACAATGAGCGCGTTGAACGTTTGATCTATGGTTAATTTAGCGTCATGCGATTGGTTTTTACACAATAAATCTTGGATTAAAATTTGAACACTAGATGGAAAAACCCGGCCTTAATATATAGCAGTGCATTATCATACATGATGTAATAAAAAAGAATTATTATTACTTGATTAATCGGTGATCACGAACGTTACTATGAAATTTCAAAAATATAATTGCATGAGAGGCACACAATTTCAAACAGGGATAAAAGCATACATCTGTACAAGATCAAAGAAAACTACAAAAATTTCACATTATTGGATTTATACAAACACTACTTATTGGATAATACTTGTCAGAAAATATTCAATGACTACTGTTTCTATATAAAAATGAATACTGCCCCATGATCGACTGTTTCACTTGATGAGATCCTTTGCTTCACGCTAAGCGAGCACAATAACACAGGTTATTGGCTTACAGACACAGTTCATTAACTATTGCGCAACATTATTTTTCAAGTTAATTCTCATGATATACTTGTAACTTTAATTCTCATGATATACTTAAAGTTACAAACATCAGATCGGTAACATTAACCCAACAATGAAATCAATACTAAGAGCACCAAAATCGGGAAACTAAGAAATGTATCTAAAGCCACAATCTGCTGCAGAAAATTATAATGCAGAAAATTTACAAAATAAATGGAATGCAAAAGAGAATCTTTAAAATGCCAAATTACAAAAAGATGCTGAAGTGACTAGCGCAATCTTACAAAATAGAACAAAGTTTGAACACACTGATCGAATCAAAAAACAAAACAGTAACGCAGCCAGTCTCACAGCAAAAATAGCAGAGATCAGAAATATAAATCGGATGGTCACAAGAAATATGAGCCCGTGTCAAGATATTTAATATAATATAAGATTACATACATCTTGAGCCAAAGTCATCCATAAGAAAATGGACCAAGGTTATCAATACAAAACTAGAATTAAGTTATCAATACAAAAATAAACATCTAGTTGAACATATAGGCCTACTATTAAAAGATCGATGGTAAAATCTTCTCAAATCTATTATGGCATTTATGCCATAATAGATTTGAGACGATTTTGCATACGCAACTTGCTGGCGGAATAGAATACACTAAATAAATTAACAAAACCAATTCAAAACGTACAATTAAAAATACAAACAGTGACTAGTGATCTATACAAATAAATAAAATATGCCCAGCACCAGGTCAAATAAAATGTCCTCAGAACGCATCTAAAATATTCCAGTGTACGTAACACAAAAATACTTCAGCAGTCCTAGAAAGTAATACAGCAATACAAAAATATAAATGAAACGCAACATACATAAAAAATAAACAACCTAGACACACAAATTTCAATTTATAAACAGCGCATCGAAAACATACTTAATATATGTACAACACGTCGAAAACAGTCTTAACTACATAAACAACACGTCTAAAACACGCACAGCATCCCTGTACTCAGTCTCGACTCGTTGCAATCCTCGAGAACTAGCAGTCATGGCGCCTGCGCCGGCTCCCTTCGTAGGGCATGCGGGTACAGATGTACAGCGCGCGGGTACGCTCAAAATCGATTTCAGAGTATTCGACTGTTGTGCCCTCCCTGACCCTCCGCGACTCCTTGACCTCGCCTCCTGCCTCAACCCTACGCAATCCCGTGACCTTGCCCGAGGACTCCCCCTCATCCCACATGAGCTCGAGGTAGTTGCTCGCCCCGCACCGCGCAGGCAGGTCAGGGGCAGTTGTGGTGGACGTGTCGCCCAGAGCTTCCTCTTCCTCCGCAATGGGAGTGAGGCGGGGGGTCGGTAGAAACATTCTCCTTGGTTTGCTTGATCGGCGACGAACGAGCAAAACTCGCTTATATGCCTCGTTAGCCGTGCCTCCACTCATGTCAGTGTAGCCCAAGTTGGCAACGGCTGCTCTGGCACCCATTCTGAAGTCGCGCAGACCCCCCACTGCAAGGCCAGGCCTGCCCGTCACTGCAAGGCCACGCCCACTCTTGCCGATTTCTCCCAGCTGGCTCTGAGGCGATCGGGCGCCACTCATATCAGCGTACCTCGAGGTGGTGAGCTTCACTCCGCCCCCCACTGTGACGCCCCGCCCTTCCGTCACCGTAGAGCCGCGCCCTCCTGAGGGCTTGTCCGCGGCGCCGCCCAGCTGGCTCAGAGCAATTTTCATATTCATGTAGCAAAGTCGCTTGGGGGGCAGGGGGGGCGGCACGTCGGGGCGGGGCTGGGACACCGGGGAGCGCGGGTCGTGGCCCTGGAGGATATCGGCTGGTGCGCATGTTGCGTGTCCGGAGGGGCGGAGGTCGGAGGTCGCGCGGTCGCTCTGACGCAACGCACGGGCCACACCGCGCTGTAGCGCCGCATACAGCTGCTGCGCATGCGTGCACCTGCACACGCACAGCACATTAACCATTGAATACAACGCCATGTATGCACAACAAACATAGGAGTATCTCAATACACTATTTATGCACTAATAAATGCTACATAAACGATAATAAAAAAATGAATAACAATAATAATAATAATCACTATAAGCATTACTGATTAATTTACGGAATAAATTTTGATATCTAGAAAATCTACCCCTAAACTGGCCCCGCCCTGACCTAAACCTTGCCCCGCCCTGCCCTCACCTGAAGACGTGCAGCCCCGCTCCGCTCACACGCCCCAGCTCAACAAAGACGTACTGCTGTTCCATGCCGAAGCGCCTGACCGTGGCGAGTGGCCAGCGGGTGGAGCGCATGTCCCCCACCAGGGTCAGGACGAGGTCAGTCGGGGTCACGTCGAGTCGCGCCAGGTCGCGCTCGAGCCCAAAGGCAGGAAGGACCCTGAACGTCGACTCGTCGCTCGCTCTGAAGCACACGCAAAATCAGATCTGGTTGAGATCAAGCTGATGCTTCTGATAGGCATGAATCTATTTCACTACTGAGACTATGTCACTACACCACTGAGGCTATGTCACTACACCACTGAGGCTATATCACTACACTGAGGCTATATCACTACACCACTGAGGCTATGTCACTACACCACTGAGGCTGTATCACTACACCACTGAGGCTCTTCAATTTCAACCCAATAGGATGCAAATAATTAAATGAGATAAAGAACGAAATGACAATAGGAACATGAAATGTTGCTTGTCGGATTTCGACTCTTATCGAATGAAAAATAAATAACAAATTAAATGAAATTAAAGAAATTTGAAGGCGTATCCTTTGGAAATAGGTTGAATCTTTCCTTCACCACATTGGCTAGAGATTGAAATTGAAAACGATACAAATAACGAGAAACGAATGAGAACAGAACAACAGCTACTATGATGCACAAGTATATGTTAATGCGATTTGAACTCTTTATCACAAATGAAGTATTTGCAAACAAATTCAAATAGTTCAAAGATAACTAGGTTCTAAAGGAGATGTTTTCCAACCTCTTCGATCTCGCGCAACCCATCTTCCGAAAACCAACACTAAACCGACGATCCGAATAGCTATAAAAATGATTTTGTGTACAATCTATTCTCAACGACTTCGCTTTAAAATTTAAGAAAGCACGTGTAACGCTTTATTGTGCACGCATTTCTGGTCAAATCCTTTTCTTGTTGTGCGGGAACTGGCACACCTATCTCATGATCCCTGCCAATAGGAACGGATAGCTTAAACTTTCGACCAATCACAGGCCACGTACCTTGTTCGGCGTCAGGCGGGAAAGCCGCGCAGGAAGCACGTAGCACCGTGGTGCCAGTGCTGCGCGGCGTTGATGCTGCAGTCGCAGGGCGGTGCCACGTGCCCTGCAGGCGCGAAGACCCCTGGCGCACCGAGAGAGGGAGGGCAGGGGGGTCGCGTCCCCATCGAATTTTATCATGAAGATGCGATGCTATTTATCCCCACACCCTGAGAATAACTGTTATAACTGAATCTACTGGATTCACCTATAATGTCTGAAGCAGTTTGAATCATGTTTGTTGAATTTAAGTTTGAATCAGTGTTTGTAGGCATATTATCTGTTGTGGGTACTGCATAGACGTTCTATTTATATTCACGTTACTGCATGGCCATATTTGTTTCTTTCCTAATTATTTCGTTATTTATATTATTTGAATTTGTTACACTTTTGTGAATTAAAATACGAAATTTCGAATGACCTTTAAATATGCACTCTTTAAAACCGTCTCAATTATTTAACTAGACACACACTAGTAAGAAAGGCATCGACTAGTTTTGTCTGCATCCCCCGCCCCCCGCGAGTTTCTTCCCGAAAGTATATCCGCTATTTTTCGCAGTACAACTGCCCGCATATCCCCACTCAGAAGTTAGACGTCGTTGCGACCCTGCGCTGGCTGCCTCAGCTGATCTGCCCGCTGCAGGCTGCGCGCGTCACAACGGAACGCTGTGACTGACACGCTGCAGCCTGCAGCGGGCTAGAACTTCGAGGCTTGAACGCCGAGGCGCTTCTACGGAGACGGGGAGAGGGATGGGGGTCGTGGGCGGGGGGTGCCAGATCTACACGTTGTTACTTTGAAGAAAGACATATCTAAGGGCTTAATGAAACAGAAATCTTGTCCAAAAATGATACAAATTTCTACATTCCCTCAAATCAATTTCAACATAGACCCGAAACACATCAACATAACAGTTTATTACTAATTTCAATGCAGCTGTATTTAAAATAATTTGAGCTATTACATCTTAACAGTACTATCTGATCATATTATGCATCCGATTATGAACGATTATATACAAACAAGTCCCATGTAAGTTGTAACACATTCTACACAAAGAGGTGCAAGCATTTTTCTTATCTTCCAGTTATTGAATCTTTGACACAGTGCATAATTAAGATCCGGTTGTATTTGTACAATTAAATTGACGCCTCACATAGCAACTAACCTGCAACAATAGCAACAGCAATAACGGTCAACTCGGCAATGACATGTGTGGTAGTGGCAAGGTAACAAACGCAATACAAAGTCTAGAACATAATTGACATAAATGCAAGACAGGCAAGAAAACAATTGGTCCGCCAGCTATACAATGCATAAAACTAGCAAACCTTTTAAACGCAGCAGAAATATTCCAATTGCTAAACGTGTGGAGTGTCAAATTTGTCAAATTTCTAGTGCCTCTCAGTAGCAGATCTAGAAAAGGAGGGGGGCAATCGCCACCACGCCTCCTGAAATTGTTAAAACCCAAACATTGTGTAGCATCATTATCATGAGCCTTTACCTAATTTATAAATTCGATTAGCTGTAATTTTGTCACGATCAATCCCATCCTTAGAATCAATAACCGGATCCATTTCCAGATGCCTACATGCCAAAAATAAAAAGCACAAGTTTAATGACGTCACGAATCGTTCGATGACGTCATCAGAGAGTTTAAAAGGTCAAAAAATATCCATAAGACAATCAGTTAAACCTACAAACCTTTTTCAGTTTGACAAACTGAAAAAACGAGATATAACGCTACGGAAAACACTTTAGACAAAAAAATATGCGGCAACTGGCAGGATCAGGAACTATTGTTCAATAAACCAAGACACAAACGTTAGTTCTGAATCCTATAAACAAGTTTGAAACAAGTTCTAGGTCTCTAATACCTAAAAGTTTGGGAAGGAGTAGAATAGGATAAGCTATACCAGATCCAGCTTAATTTTAGGTCAGAGATGAGATTCATTGTTCATAACCCTAAAGGAAATGGCAAATTTAACTAACTGTTTAATTAGCAAGAAGTTAGTTAGGACCTGCTTAAAATAAATCTTTCGTGACTATAACATAGGTCAAAATGTAGGTGCAAATATAACTGCGTGGTAACTGAAGACCGGCAAGCAGTCTTTAGATGCTAGTCATGTCGGGTCAGACGCACCACCCTATCATCACCCCGCTTGGAATCCACAAAACAAATGTTACTCAGCGCTTTAGTTTTCTCCGGATCAATCAACGTGTAGTTGTCCATCACCGCGTCCCCCCCCGGGGGGGCTCTACCCCCCCCCGCACCCCCGAGGGAGGAAGTCGTAGAAACCGTGCTTCGACTTCGTGGGGAATCCCCAACTGACGCAGAAAATCCGACAACTCCCAAGGGAGGCGAAGAATTCGCACCCATCGGCCCCCGTACCCCGAAATTTTCCGAGGGCGGAAACACGAGATCTATGTAGATTATCTCATTGTTTATTTTTCCTGCGATCTCAGCAGCTGCCCCTACAACGGAAACCTCAAGACTACCCCACCCCACCGGCCCGGAATTTAAATTCGTTGAGCCGGTCGAAGATAGAGAAGAAAGCGAAGGTTTCGTGGAGTTTGTTGAATTGTTTGACCTAAGTCTTGCATTGGTGTTCACAAGTGGTTGAAGTGGTTCGGTGGGGTGGAAACCGTTAATCGTAGCACGGCGGACACACCCCCCACCCCCCCTCGACCCAACACAACCCACCTCCCCTCGGAATTTCCCACGCTGTGGACTCCCGATATTTCCGCATTCTGTCATGGAAAAATTTTCCGCTTCGCCAATCGCCGAAAGAGTAGGAGAATTCCAGTCCAGCAAACCGGCGCTACAGTAAACGGAAGGCGAATTGGTTCCGGTGGAATAAACCTGATCCGGACTCCTGGGTCCCGGGTCCACGACAGGAACGTTGATGTATACCAGACGTTCCTCCGCAGCCTCTGTGTCTGCTCCCGCAGCAGCAGGGGGGGGGGACGGAGGGAAAAAGTTTGTGCTTGAGGCATCCCCCTGCACCTCCCTGCACCCTGAGGGATTAGGAGACAGGGCGTTGGATGTGGTGGGGGCGGGGGAAAACACCTCCCCTATGTCCTCGCACTCGTCAGAGGGCGTCGTGGTAAGGTTTTGTTTGACGGAACGGCAATGATTGACCTTGATCTGAAGGTCTGCATAGAGGATGTCAGAGTGAGTGACGACAGCATTGACGCGACCCTCCCGACTGCTGTCGTCGATTGCGTCGAGCTCTTTGGCGGACGGAGCGGTGATCAACTTTCCACTGGTGACCTGCAGCAAGCAGGTTCAAGGCTCACAAATTATTTATTGGAAACAATGAAGTCAGAATCAGAGAAATTTTATTTCTTATTTTGATTTTGCATCAAGTATGACACGTTGCATAAAGTTACGACTGTGACACTGGGCTGCATGGATGTGATCAACAGATAATGGTATACAGGTAATATACATACAGTAATACCGATATATACAGTAATACCGATATATACAGTAATACAGATATATACAGTAATACCGATATATACAGTAAAATATTCATGTACAGTAAAGCAAGATGTTATGGAGATGCATTTGACTAAAATCAGTACACTCACACGCCTATTCAAAAATTTCAAATTTTATCCATTGTTCAATTCTGTAGATAGCTTGCATTTTAAGCAGCAGTTTTTAAATTGCTGCTTGAAACAAAATCTTCTTCTACCTGATTTTCGTAGTTGTGATTCCACTGCAGGGGGCTGACGACTACCCCCGGGGCGCTGCCATTACTCGCCCCCGGCCCCCCTGCTCCCCCCGCTAGGCCCCCCTCGGTGTTGATGTATTGGGGGGCTGAGTTGCTCTCAGCTGAAGAGTTGCTGCGCCCTGCCAAGGTTGTCAGATCTGCCACACAATGTAATTCATCTAATTTCTGATCAATCTTATATAAAATTTCAAAATTATTAAAAAGAATCTTTTTGGCAATGACTGTCCCCTAGTTGGATATTTTAGTTTAATTGCACTTTGAGACTTTGCGACCCTGCGACTTTGCGACATGGCGACTTTGAGACCGTGACTTTGTGACTTTGTGACTTTGCTTAACAAAGCATCCATTCCAGCCTCCTCCTCGACAAGTCTGTTTGGCATGGCGCTATTTTGAAGCCTTTTCATCATTTTTCTTCATTCTAATGCAGCAAAACCAATGAGGTTTTAAGTTGCTAGTAGTGTCATAATAACGCCTGTGGTGTATCGCTGTTAAACATTTATTTGCCTGCTCAAAGAACTTAGAAGCTTAGCGCCATGAGACACACCTTGCCTTCAAATGCCTGCGCGCTAGGCGTGTGAACAGTGCGATGTACCATATGATACATTTTATCAGGCAAGTTATCAAATCAACCCATACCATAGGCTACCTCCTGCCTATTTTAACCCTACATCCTAACTGAAACTAAGTCTAAATCAATAACTCACTGTTTGGAGAAGATCTACTGTTTCCCCCCTGCCTCCCCACCTCTTCATCTTGCACCCCCCAATGCGACAATAAACGCACTGAACCGTTTTGCAACGCTGCCCCATTCGAAGTTGTTCCATCTGTTCCATTTCTCACATGTCCCCCACCGGTCACATTTGAAATTGTCCCATTTTTCCCATTTCCCACACGCCCCCCACCCCCCCCCTGACTTATCCCGCTCCCCCCGCCCCCCCTATCTCCCCCATCCTCACTTCCATCCGTTCCACTGCCCAACAAGTGAGTCCGGCTAGGATCCTGCGTGACGTCGTTGCCGCGTTGGAGCCGGGGGGGTCGGGGATTGTTGGATAGGTTGGGGGTGCCTGCGCCCCCATTAGGGGGGTTGTTGGCGGGGAGGTGGGTGCGCTCGGTCTGGCCGGCTCGAATGATGCTCTCCTGTAGAAGGTTGAAGAGAGGCTCGGGCTTGCGACATCTGTGTGGGAGACAGAAGAACTGTCTAATAATGAAGATTTCATCGAAAGATTGTACTCGCCAAGGGGCGGGGCTCTGGAGAAAAACGCTCAGGCAGCTACAGACAGAAATGTGCAATATCTCATGCAATCTGGTTCGCTTAATAATATTTCCATTGCTCAATATTATTTCATGTAATTTATAAATGACCTTAGTTTGTGTACAAACTTAACAATAAAGTTATTTTGAAGTTTCTTTAGGGATTCTCTTTAGTTATAAGATATAATATTGGGCTTATAGTCCGTTGCGGCGTGACGTCATCGGGGACCTCAAAGTTCACTATGTTCTTCAATAATAAATTCCTGATCCCTGACCCCTGACCTAAAGGCATAGATGCCTTCTCCAGTGGGACAGCGTCGTCCACTCTCAAACGAGAAGAGCTCTGCGTCGAATCCGTAGCGGCGCAGTGAGTGCAGCGGCCAGCGAATCGGGTCCTTGCCCGCTGCTGATTGGTGGAGAATGAGATCGGTGTCGGTGACCTCGATCTGACCCGGATTGCGCTCGTGACCATGCTCATCAACGTTCCGCACGTCGAATACGCGCGGGTTCGACTCCGTGCTGAACATGAACAACGAAGAATATCAAGGAGACTAGTGATGGGCCTAAAATGACTTTGATTAGAAATATAAGCTAGCTTCTAAAGAATATGTGACAATTTGTGTAAGATTGAACAAGAAAACATTACTGATCTATCAGAAAGGGTATCTAACTTACTGTGCTTGTATAGTACATTCCAGGCAATGTACCAGCATATATAGGGCCTAGCCTGCAATCGAAATCAGACGTCTCGGAAGAGCAGCCAATTTGAAGCTAACTTTAATCCATTCCTGACAAAATCCTTCTCTCTAAATTTGTGTTAAAACATGGACATTAACAGATCAGAGGAAAAAAAGGAAATTAGTTCTAGTTAGTTACCCAGACAAAGCGCTACAAAGTACCAGCGCCTCCACTTTACAGCTTAAGGTATCTAGGATTTTATATATCGCGGGTTGTTGGACAGTTTTGATAGGGTGTAGACACGGACTACAAAGGACTACAAGGACTAGTCAAATTTTCAATAATGTTCGATCTCACAGGCGTCCAATAAAGTTAAAATAATTGTAATTATTTAAAATGTTTCAGCCGTTACAGTGTGGGTGTCCCAGGTTGCTAACCTTCTCGCCAGGACGCAGCCCATCTCTTTCACTGGAGGCCGCTGGCTCACATTTCGCCTTTATCTGAAACCAGGCACGCCATCTATCATACAGCTATCAACGGCGCGCTAAGCTGGCTAACTACAGTTACAGCGCTACGCAATTTCATTGACTTGGCCGCTGTAGGCTAAACACTCTGCGGTGCTGTACGCTGCACGCAATGTTTTACCGTTCCACGATGCTCAGCACAGCGGGATCTATGAATATTTGACACGAATCGACGTTTTGTTAGGCTGCATCAGATTATGAGCGATGACAGACAGAATCGATGGACTCAGATTCAACCACATCGCGAGACCAGCCTACAACTATATCCAGTGGTGAAAGTAGGATTGAAGAGGTAGTGGAGCTCAACATTTGTGCTATTATGCTTAATATTATGGAGCTTAATATGAGGTGGCGGAGCTGAATATGAGGTGGTGGAGAGGTGGCGGAGCTGAGCTCCGGTGAGCTCCCCCTTACTTTCACCACTGACTATATCTATATTCAGAGTTCAAATTTAGCCCTTGCAAAATCTGAGTAGCGTTACGCCTGCTGCTTATAAAACAGGAGTAGTACTCCTATGCCTTTCAAATAAAAAGTAGGCCTACAGTAGACCTACTCCACCATCGTCAATTTTCACGAGTAATGCTGCCCCTACCCATTTCTAAATCCGAGTAGAGTTTCAAAAAAACCTAGTTTTTGGAGTACCCTTCTAAAGTTATCGCTGTCTATATTGCAACATCAGCATGTAGGGTAAAGTAACTTCACTTCAGCCTACATGTAGAACGTAGCGTTGCTGCATGTTGCTAGAAGTAGACTGCTTCTTCACAGCAATCCGTTGTTATATGGATGTCAGAAGTGGCCACAGGCACGTGATCAACAGCGCACCATTCAGAAATGTTAAGCAATAATTAGAAAATTCTTCAAACTTATATAAAAAATGAGTTGTTTATTTTTCCCTCCAAAAGGTTAATTCGAACCACAATAATTATTAATGTTTTCGGCACTGCTGAGCAGCAGCAGCAGCAGCAGCAGCTACGACCAGGGTGCTCATCGCTAACCAGGCACGCACCCCAATCAGCTCAATGTAGAGCCTACTCAAGGGCAGTCCTCACCTTCGGGCTGAATGAAACGAGCCACAGGAGTATACTACGCACCACCACAAATATTTTATTGTTTACGATTTTAACTCAATTTTAAAACAAAATAGTCCAAGATGTTCATATCCCATATTTTTCGTTTTCAGGCGAGCTACCAATTAGTCGTAAACGAAAATCATTTTGCTTCAATGCCGACCTGGGGCCTCATTCAGGAAGCAATATTATGACAATCTTAGTTTTAAGATTGTCTTAAGAGAATCTAATGAAAATCTTA
>JAQIWG010004841.1:0-15395 GCA_034695025.1 Chamaedrilus cognettii | reverse complement strand
TGTGCTGAACTTGTAGCCTCCCGAAGTATCATTAATCTATTTTTCTACATTGGGAAATTGCCCTCTTCCGCCCCCCGTAATAATAATAATAATAATAATAATAATAATAATAATAATAGTGGGCTAAGAGTCCGTTTCGGCATCTAGTGATGTCATCGGGGACCCCCCCCCCCTAACAGAGCTCTCGGGGGGGGGGGGAGGGCGACGGAATAATCACGACTGAGCAGCTGTGAACGGTATAGAGTTTAAAGTGAAATCGTGCGTATATCCTACTAACAAAGAGTTTAATTCGAATACGGTAATTAGGCTACTCTCCGGTTCAGTGCCTCGGAGCCAAGACGAGACATGGTTCCTCTTCTATAATCTACTTTTACGACTCGCCCATGGAGTTCGATCTGGGTCTCAAGTTATTGAAGATAATTATTTGTTTCCCGGTCTGCTGGGGGTTGATCATTCATTCCGAGAGCAAACGTGATAACAGTCCTCGCGCACTTCGCCTATGTTATAGCCAAGCCTACAATTAATCTCCAGCCAAGACGTCGTCCTATAGGGTGCAGCCGCTTGCTTGACAGGTACTTGACGTGTAGCGGCCTGAATGTGGAACGCCTTCCTGCTGCCAGTGATGCCACTGCTGGTGATAATATTATATCACTAGATTTAGGGATAGTTAAGCGATTTAAGAATCTGAATTTAACGCAATCTCGAGATATCTGTGGGTATTTTTATGAAATGGTGCATTTTCTAATGGAAAATGGGGAGATATATTTTCAATGCCACATGAATATTTCTGTGAGATACCCAGAATCGAGGGATATTCCATTTTCGTTCAATGGTATCACCAGTGATATCACCGCTTGCGCTTTTTTGCCATTGTAGTCACAAGGCTGCCATATGGTAGGACCATATGGTTGCGTTCAAAGAGCAAGATTTAGCCTGTCTTAATTATGGCAGCCTTACTAATACTAAGCCTACATATTGTGTGCACAGTACACACGAGTGCATTGAATGAAGTCTAGCCGCTGCAGATAAATTAGCGCGCAGATGATAGAATGAATTATCGAGGGTTTAGTACTAAAAGTGCATAAAAGCACATTTTATCAGTTTTGACCTGTAATAGCACACAAAGTACGCAAAGATGTATTACGATGTACGCTATTATACTGCCAAATTACAGACCTTAATATATTGAGATAAATGAGAAAAAGAGACATTTGATTGTCATTTTTGAGCTGTTTGCGATGTTCTCTAAAACTAAAAGTGCATAAACGCACTTATGCAAACGGTTGTACCGCTAGAAGTGCATAAACTCACATACAGGTATACAATTCGTTCTAGCGCTGAAGGTGCATAAACAACGTTAGAGTAACAAGTCATGTAGGCCTACTGTAATTGACGTTCTATTTACATACATGCAACGGCATGGTGATATGCATATCCGTCTTTATTTATATTTAGTTGATTCCTGGGTTTTCAGAACTTCCTGGGTTCGGCGTCAGAAATTCCTGGGTTTTGGCGTGGCAGAAATTCCTGGGTTTCTGCGTGACAGAAATTCCAGGAATTTCTGCCACGCCGAATCCCAGGAAATTATGTTACGCCGTAACCCAGAAATTTCTGACAGGCCGAAACCTAGGAATTTCTGACACGCCGAAATCCTGGAATTTCTGCCACGCCGAAACCAAGAAATTTATGTCACGCCGAAACCCAGGAATTTCTGCCACGCCGAAACCCAGGAATTTCTGTCACGCCGAATCCCAGGAATTTCTCTGACGCCGAAATCGAAAAATTTCTGTCACGCCAAAACTCAAGAATTTCTGCCACGGCGAAACCTAAGAATTTCTGACAGGCCGAAACCTAATTATTCCTGTCACGCCGAAACCCAGGAATTTCTGTCACGCCGAAACCCAGGAATTTATGTCACGCTGTAACCCAGGAATTTATGTCACGCCGAAACCCAGAAATTTCTGTTACGCCGAAATCCAGAAATTTCTGACACCCCAAAACTCAGGAATTTCTGTCACGCCGAAACCCAGAAATTCTTGGATTTCGGCGTGTCAGAAATTCCGGTATTTCGGCCTGACAGAAATTCTTGGGTTTCGGCGCGACAGAAAAGACATGAGCCAGTATATATGTAAGCCTACTGTCATTGACGTTCTATTTACATACATGCAACGGCATAGTGATTGCATATCCATTTTATTTTGTTGATTATTTTTCTTTCTATATTATGTTGGTTTGCTACACTTTTTTGTGTGTTTAAAAGAATAGAATTGTGTGAATAGTCGGTCGCAATTAACTGAGTCGTTGCAGGCCTCACCAAATGTTAATTTCTCAGCATGCAGCAAGTGAAAACTGTCTCAAATAATGAGCCTACATTGCCACCGGTAACAGTAATAAACTTGACAAAATAGCAACCACAGTGGCTGCTTAAAAGCCTAATAATAACAGTAGGAGCCATTAGGACCTACAAGTTAACTTCCCTCAAAAATTAATCTAGGTGCACATAGACATAACAATACAATAATAATAGGCCAAATCTCTACGAATAACAATTCTTTTGACATAGTATGCTATTTATAATCATTAGAGTCAAGGCTCATAGTTTTAGTAAATAGTTTGTTAAAATGGAGGGAGGGGGGCGGGGGCAGTACATGTGGTGTAAGTGCCGCCTATAAGCTATAGTAACAAAGACTATTACAATCCGATGTTTGCCGAGGCTCAACTCGATTTAAGTCCAGTATACTAGTGCCCTATGGGGTTACGGTGGACAATAATTATTATTTGCTGCTAGAAGTGAGTAAGAGACTTTGTTACAAGATAGTGCTTAGAGGGCGCACGCATAATTGACGGTATGTTAGCTATAAGTGCACAAGCGACTTAAAGCGGCCACAGTAAACGATAAATTTGAGAGGCAAGGGTGCAGAAGTGGGAGCTAGAAGTGCACAAAAGCAGCAAAAGTTACACCCTCTCCGTGTTTACAGCTTGTTTATAAAGCGTAGGAAATGTTATTCAAATGAATATAATGGATATCTCTTCTTATACACATTAAAACTTTGTAATTCGCCGTTGTAACTGGCACAGGCTTGATGATTTATAATTCAAGTCCAAACTTTAAAAATCTCAAGTCATTTTTTTTACCATCGCTGCAGATCTGCAGCGCTTTAGCGCTAAACCTTCGTTATTACAGTGCCTAGAGCCCTATAGTAGGCCATAGGCCTAATGCTGATTTTACAGCGTTGTTGAGTACAACTTTTGCAACACATGACACTAGCTACTGACCTCGAAAGAAAAAGAGCGATCACAAAAGCGTAAGTAGGCCTATATATTAGCAGTTGATATCGCCTATTTTGCGGTTATACTGCTAAGGTTAGCATAATTAATTAGCCAATTAGCATGATTATGGGGACGCCAAGCCCTAGATAGGGGACACCCAGCGTCATTTGGCTTCCATGTAGAACCTCTGGCGTCAAGTCGGCGTATACAGGGTGGGCCAAAAAGGATACGTGATTATTTTTCATGCATGACTATTACCCTTTTTATTCAACGATGACCAAATTTTGCACAGAAAAAATATGGCCATTTAGGCAATTATCAACATTTGTGACAAGTTTGATTTCATTCTGTCGATTTTACTTCAAAAGTTATAAGCTTTTGAAAAAGACTTGTCTGATATCGTGGTGCAAGATACAACAAATTGATTACTAATCTCTAGTGCTTATCATACGATAAATATTTGGCTACGTAGCAATTCTGATTCTTATTGCCTATAGGCCCCTTCTTGAACATGATGGCTGTGTGAGGAAACTGGCTTTAAAAAGATAGCAAAAATTGAGCAGGTATATACTTTTTAGCATAGACAACCCGAAGAATGTGTAAATGAAGCAACATTCAATATGAAGCTAAGACGCTCACAATTTGAAAGATTCGTACCCTTGGAACTGCGTAACAGAATTGCACACAATTTGGCTGAGACAATAGAAATTGATGGCTGTGTTTGCATGGGCGCAAAAGTGGGTAATCATGAGAACAAAGTTGCATTATACATCCATGACATGCGTCTTTTTCAAAAACTCATAATGTTGGAACTAACAGACAGAATTGAATCAAACTTGGAAAAGTGTTGATATTGGAAGACTATTTATCTGTGCATAATTAGGCTATCTTAGTCATATTTGGATAAAAATTGTTATATTTATGCATGACAATCATTTGTGTGTCCATTGTTTTGGCCCATCCTGTATTTGATTGGCTTATGGGCTAAATTCACAGTAAGACTGCGACATTGGGGATAGACCTGGGTATAATGTAATAGGCGGGGGATGCCGACTACATTGTAGGCCTAGGCCTACATCATACATTGTGTGTGCCGAGTTTCAACCGTTGTACGCTCAGTCGAACCCTCAAGTGGGCAAATGTTGCTAGATTGGCGCAATAGGCCCAATTTTGTCTGTACCAGCTCTAGCTTGGCGCACGGGATCTACAATGTACACAGCAGGCCTAAGCAAATTCTGCAGTGATTGTACCGTATGCTGTTACAGCACTAGAACGATATAAAAAGGACCCTTGCCGTTGTAAACATGCAGGCCTGTTTTGTAGGCTGCGATTAGCCGATGGCAGTGGAAATGCTAACTGGCAGTTTCTATATATAGAAACTGCAAGTCAGCATTACCACTGGCATCGGCTAATCGGCTAATCGGCTAATATAGGCCATAGCGCAGAGCCTCAGGCTAGACACGTGCGCGAAGACAAGTTTGCGTCTCTTCGCAAATTTCATGAGGAAATGCTTCTTATCTAGTATTAGGCCACACTTGACTACATTAAGAAACCTGAGGCAAACATTGTGGAAGAAGTTTTTATAGCCTTGATAGATAACATTGTTATCTCTCTATCGCTATAGGACTGAAGGGGATAATATAATATCCCCAAAAATTAGCTCAAACGGTAGCCATACATTGTATAAATCTCACGAAAGTAGACCAATACATAGGCTTACAGTGTGTTTCATGACGATCGTGCGTGTAGGCGTACTCAATCCACTTTTCACATCGATGACACCTAGGCCAACATTGTGATTTGAATTGCAATTTGCAGTTGGATTCCTGCTCATTTGCAGCTTTGCGTGGCAATTATGTAGGTGAAACTTTATTTGACCATTTAGCCAGATACAAAAAACATGCCTGCCGCATGCTAGAGCAAAACAATGTGATGAAGATGCAACATAAAAAAGTGCAACAAAACTAAAGCATACGGGGGGGGGGGGGGGCAGAGGCAGAAGTGGCAAATGTCCCCCCAGAAAAATGTGATGTTGATTTCCCCGCAAGAAAATGACAGGGGGGCTTGGTATATAACTTATAAGTATTGATCAGAATAGCTTCAGAAACAAACTGTTGACAATCGTTTGCAAATTTCTGTCAGCACTCCCCCATTCCCCTGTTTGAGAGTTCTGCTCAGGAGGGAAAAAGTCGATAAGACTCGAGTGGATGAAATTTTGTTTGCCCCCCCAAGGAAGCACAAATTTTTTGTAAAAAAAAACGTTTTGACCACCCCCCCAACCGCCAAACCGTGTCCCTGCTCTATACCTACCTAATTAAAACTGCCAATGTCTTGTAGCCACAATGGAAGCGAACGACGACGTGTCTATGTCTGAAGTCAAATCTACTAGACTACTACAGTTGTATAAAATAAGCTGTTGTGTAGATAGCTTTTACATTAGACTACACGGTGTTCCAAAAAAGCGTTTTTGTTAGCCTATACCTACATGTAATTAAAAGTGCCATTGCCTTGCAGCGACAATGGAGTCAAGCGAGCTCGTGTTTTACGTCAACGGGAGGCGCATCGTCGAGCACAACCCGGACCCTGACACGACGCTGGTCCAGTACCTGCGCCTCTCCCTCGGCCTGACCGGGACGAAGCTCGCCTGCGGCGTGGGCGGCTGCGGCGCCTGCACCGTCATGGTGTCAACGTTTGAGCGAACTTCAGGTTACACAATGGCATAACTTTGAACTGAAAAGTGGTGGTGACAATTTGGTGAGGCCTGTATCGGACGTTATTTTAAGTGTCTAAAACACAGAAAAATTTGATGTTTAGCTAGCCATTAACTACCCTTATTAATTATGGATTCTAATTAATGATTCTATTCAATTGAGTTAAACAGTTACCAAGCTCATTAACAGTACAGTAATGTATTAAATTTTCCTTTATTCTTCAATGCACTTCTGCCACATTCAGGTTTTAAACTTTTTATAGCCGTACACAGTGCTGGTGACTATCACCACTTTTTAAAATGTGGCGGTGACAGATCACCACCGTCACCATATGAAGTTCGCCTATGCTCAGGTACCATACGCCACGCGGCGGTTAACGCCTGCCTCGCTCGACTCTGCTCGCTGCACAGCAAAGCCGTCACGACGGTCGAGGGGATTGGTAGCACACGGGGGCGTCTGCACCCCGTGCAGGAGAGAATAGCGAGCTCGCACGGCTCGCAGTGCGGGTTCTGTACACCCGGGTTTGTGATGTCCATGTACGCGCTGTTGCGTAACGAGCCTAACGGCCCCACCGCGGAGCAGTTGGAGGCGGCACTAGGGGGAAACCTATGCCGCTGTACAGGTTACAGGCCCATCGTGGAGGCCTTCAACGTGTTCACGCGAGAGGGAAACATGGAGAAGAGGCTGGATGTTTCACATGGTACTGCATCGAATAAAGATGAACAAGGGTACAAGAAAGTGGTTGACTGCCAAATGGGGAAAGATTGCTGCAAGTTGCAAGGCGCTGAAGAATGTCAAGATGACCGAAAGGTCATATTTCAGCCTTCATATGACCCAGAGACACAAGAAGTTATTTTCCCTGCTGAACTTCAGCTGAATGCCGACAAGATGGAATCTGAATTTCTGACCTTCAAATCTGATAGAACCGTCTGGTACAGACCGACAAATTTGAAGGAGGTTCTTCGCCTGAAGGAAAAGCACCCAGAAGCTCGTCTCATTGTTGGAAACACGTCAGTTGGCGTGGAGATAAAATCCAGAGATGTAAACTATCCGGTGCTTATAGACGTGACACATATTGCTGAATTGCAGGCGTACAGTGTTACCGTGGATGGTTTGATCATCGGAGCCTCTGTTACGTTTTCGAACCTGCAGAATATTCTCACAAAAATCATCAAGGAACAACCGGAGGGGAAAACCAGGTTATTTGCTGCAGTTCTTGAGATGCTGCAGTTGGTTGGAAGTCAGCAAATACGAAATGTAGCCTCAGTTGGCGGCCATATTGTAACGGCAAGCGCTATCTCAGATTTGAATCCATTGTTCCAAGTTGCAGGATGTTCGGTGATCCTAATGTCTGCCGCAGGAGGCACGCATGTAGTGAAGATCGATCATAACTTCTTCACTGGTCCAAGGACCACAATTGTCTCCGCTACAGAAATCCTAGTGTCTATCACCTTCCCATTCAGTGATGATAACACATTCGTGCATGCATACAAACAAGCAAGAACCAAGTCCGATGACGTCGCCAGTGTTACTTCCGGTATGCTGGTGAGGTTTGAAGAGGGCGGAAATGTCATTGAGAATGTAGCACTCAGTTTCAGTGGAATGGCACCGACTACGATAATGGCTGTCAATAGTGCGGTGAAACTGAAAGGAATGTCGTGGGATGACGCAATGTTATCACGCGGTACTACGCTACTAACGGAGGAGCTACAGTTGAAACCGGACGCCCCTGGCGGCATGATCGAGTATCGATTGTCTCTTGTGCACGGAATGTTTTACAAGTTCTACCTGGGCATTCGCATGATATTCGAACGCAAACTTCCGCATCTTTATAGGACGCTAACTCCGGCTACGTTTGAAAGTGCTGTGATCAAGACTTCTCACCCTCCGAGTAAAGGCGTCCAGTTGTACGAAGAAGTCAATGATGGACAGCTGAAAGTAGACGCTGTGGGTAGACCTCTTCCACATCTCTCGTCACGCCTGCACGCTACCGGAGAAGCGATCTACACTGGCGACATGCCATCTCAAAGCAACGAGCTACAGCTGGTGCTCGTCATAAGCACCAAGACTCACGCAAAGATTCTAAATATTGATGCGTCTGACGCTCTGAAAATGACCGGCGTCGTGGACTTCATCACCCACGGAGACGTTCCCGGATCGAATTTGACTGGCGCTATGGGATCGGAAGATGAAGAAATATTTCGCTCAGAGTTCGTTACATGCGAAGGACAGGTCATTGGAGCGATCTTGGCTGATACGAGAATCAACGCAAAAAGAGCGGCAAGTGCTGTCAAGATAGAATATGAAGAGCTCGAGGCAATTCTAACTATCGAAGATGCAATTAAGGTTGACTCGTTTATCAAAACGCCAGAAAGAAAGATTGTGAAAGGCAATATCGCTGATGGAATGGCATCAAGCGACCATATCATCGAAGGAACTTTTTCTCTGTGTGGACAAAAGCACTTTTACATGGAAACTCAGACCTGCATCGCTGTTCCAAAGGGTGAAAATAATGAAATGGAAATATTTGCAGCTACGCAGCATGCGGCACAGCTTCAGGCGGAAGCATCGCACGCTTTGAATGTGGATGCGAACAAGATTGTGTGTCGTGTCAAGCGAGTTGGAGGCGCATTCGGTGGAAAGGAAAGCAACGCATCTCGTGTGGCTTTACCGGTGGTTCTTGCGGCATACAAGCATCAGAGGCCTGTTCGCTGTGTTCTCGACCGAGACGAAGACATGATAATGTCAGGCGGACGTCATCCCTTTATAGCGAAATACAAGGTCGGTTTTGATAAAAATGGAAAAATTTTTGCCGTAGAGATACACTTGTACAGCAATGGAGGATATAGTGCCGACATGTCACTGATGGTCATGGAAATGGCCATGACGCATGTAGACAACGGATATTGCCTACCAAACGCACTTATAACTGGTAAAATTTGCAAAACAAACCTTGCCTCTAGTGTGGCATTTAGAGGTTTTGGTACGCCGCAAGGCATGTTGATCTGCGAAAATATGATAAACCAAATCGCCGCAGAACTGGGCGTGAATTCCAGCATCGTTCGTCAACTTAATTTATACAATGAAGGCGACGTGACGCACTACAACTACACGATGAAGAATTGCACTGTGAAACGCTGTTGGGAGGAAGTTATGCGAAACAGTGATTACGATCGTCGAAAATTCGAAGTTGACAAGTTCAATCGTGAGAATAGATGGAAGAAACGAGGAATCGTCGTTATTCCTGGTCAGAAAGGCATCGGTTTTGGGATGTTCCTAGACCAGTCGCATGCACTGGTGAACGTCTACCTGGACGGTTCAGTTCTGATTTTCCATGGCGGCATTGAAGTTGGGCAAGGACTTCACACGAAAATGATTCAGATCGCGAGCAGAGTTCTTGAGATACCCGTGACTAAGATTTTCATCAGCGAAACCAGTACAAGCGTTATTCCAAATGCTTCACCAACTGCCGACAGCAGCATCTCAGATCTGAGCGGAATGGCTGTACTGAACGCCTGCCAGACGTTGAAAGAACGCCTGGAACCGTTTAAGAAGGTCCATCCATCCGGGGAATGGAAAGATTGGGTCTTTATGGCATACTTTAACAAAGTTAGCCTTTCCTCATCCGGTTTCTTCCGACTTACGGAGCTTGGATATGACTGGGCCAGGAATGTTGGCGATAATTTCAATTACCACACATTCGGAGCAGCTTGTTCTGAGGTAGAAATTGACGTCCTGACTGGAGAACACGTCCTTCTGAGAACCGACATTGTGATGGATGTGGGAAAGAGTCTTAACCCCGCCATTGACATCGGACAAATCGAGGGCGCTTTCATGCAGGGCTATGGATTATTTGCGGTCGAGGAATTGAAGTACACTCCCGATGGTCTCCTGCGCAGCAAGGGACCAGCGACCTACAAGATCCCGACGATATCTGATATCCCGATTGAGTTCAACGTCTCGCTGCTGAAGGGAGCTTCGAATCCGAAGGCGGTCTACTCATCGAAGGGTATCGGGGAGCCGCCTTTGAATCTGGCTGCATCCGTGTTCTTTGCCCTGCGCGAAGCAGTGGAGGCGGCACGAGCTGAAGAGGGACTGGGGCGCAAGTTTAGCTTCCATAGCCCGGCAACAGCTGAGGCAATACGCTTAGCAATCATAAATGATGAGGGGCACAGCTATTCAGTTTAGTCCTGTACCTCGATCTACATCTGGATGATGTTTAATGAAGCGCCGTGCTTATTTACTCGATTGGATATTTGCAGGAATAAGTTTAGTAGGAGTAGAACCCCAGAAACGAGGTTTTTTTAAAACTCCACACGGATTTAGAAATGGATACAAGTAGCATTACTCGTAAAAATTGACAACGTTAGAGTAGCCCTATTCTAATCCTACTCCTGTTTTGAAATTCAAAGGAGTGCACTACTCCTATTTTATAAGCAGCAGGTGTAACGTTACTCCTATTTTGTAATGGCGAAACTGAGCTCTGGATATTTGCCTAATGACAATGACATCAATTGTTTCCTAGTATTTTCTTTATAACTCGGTCTGCCTAAAAGATACTACTACAAACTACAATGTTCGTAGCCTGCATCACTGTGCATCAGGGGTATGCAGATTCAAAACACTATTTTACGCTTGACTAAGTAAATTAACTCCTAGGGCTGGTTCCTCCAACATGGATTTAGTGGTGGTTCAGGATTTAGCGCATGCAAAAAGGTGGGTTAAATCTTGGACCACCATTTAATCGGTGTTGGAGAAACCAGCCCCTAGCGTAAGAGCCATTTGCCTGAATGTAAGATTGAATTATTTGCGGATAACTTTACGTTGACATTCGTCGTTCAAGTTTTCATGTTAAATGTTGTTAAATTAATTTCAAACGAAAATTAAACATATTAATTGAATTTTATCTGATTAAGATTATGTTACCTAATTATATCATTGTCATTACATGTGCAGAGATAATAGTGGCTTGGAAATCGTAGGCCAAAACTCGATTGTCATAATCTAAACTCACTGGAAATTTTACTGTTATTCTCCTTAGACCCCGACATAGACTACACTGGTTTTCTGGACCTCTTTTCTATTATAATGTAGCGGCGTCTCACTAGGTTATACATGTAGGGGTACGTGATTTAAAGTGTCTATTTATATCTCGTTATGCATGCTTGCAATTTTCTTATAATTCACCAGTAGGCCAACCTTCATTTCAAAATGGAGGCCTAAAATTTAGCGTTATTTGGAGCAAATCGAGCAGTTTTCCGCATGGTTTTCGGAGCAATTTATGAATGTGCTTAGAAAGTGCATTTACAGGCAGAAAATGTACAAAACATGTACATAAATGATTTAAGATTGCATGACCCGAAAAATGAATACTGCACTGTTGAGACTAATCTCGAAAAATTCTGCAACCACCCAGCCCCGTATAGCGTGACCATTCTCAGCGGGGGGGCAAGAATTCTAGCAGGGGTGGATGACAAATTTGGCGCTCTGCCCACTGATCCCCACTCCATAATGCTTCCACTTTTTCTCTCAACACCCATTATGCCATAGAGGCTAGAGCAGGGGGGCAAAATGTTTCAGTTCGTCGATCGTAGTTGCGATTTAGGCCTAATTCCCACAAAGAGCTGCACGGGGGGAGGGGAAACGCTATAAAACAATGTTAACTTTCTGATAGCAGGGAGGGGGACAAAGACCCCTAGCAGGGGGGCAATGCCCCCCCCCTACCGGCCCCCCCCCCCCCCACTCTACGTCCCTGCAACCGCCTGCTCCCGTCGCGGTCGTGAGTTCTGCATGGGAAGTAAAAAAATTCACACCCCTTCATTTGGGAGTATACGGCTGATCAAAAAATTTGGACTAGGCCACTGTAATAAATGGTAATCCACGTTTTTTTCGGCGGATTGAGCAATATCGAACAAAATAATCTCGGTAGTTTGCAGACGGCCACGGAGCAATTATCGTGCATGTCTAGTGGGAACACTGCATTTACATCTAATTTAATTTAGACAAAATAATACAGAATAATTATAGGTCTAATGTAAATATCAACTGGTTATTGTATTAGATATGATTAATTGTGAGGAGATTTATCCAACACCCCCCCCCACACCCCCTAAACACTCCCAGTTTTTGAGCTACACCCCCCCAGTTTTTGAGCTATACCCCCCAAAGTTTAAGTTGGAACACCCCCTCCCTTAGTGTATGGAGTGTAAAAATGTAGATCCCCGTTAAGAGGGGCGTCGGAAAAAACTTTACGGGGGGTGTCCGGAGAAATTTTTTATCAGCACCCCCCCCCACTCGCAAACTTATCTTGGAGGAGGCTAAAATTCCAGGGACAGTATATTGCCCTTGGGCATATTCCTATTGCCACCTGTATTTGCATGCACACTTTTGGCCATATTGTCTGACCTCTTTTGGTCACATACCCCTGAAATTTCAAACACCCCCCAAATTTTAAAATCCTGGAAAAATCCCTGCTATTGTGTATGTTTATTGTCTGAAAAAGGATTATGTTTAATATTTGTTATGAATGGATTATTACTTTTTGAAGAAACGGAAGTAAGAACATCCTTAATTTTATTTAAAATATAATAGTAAGCTGCCATTTAATATCAAAGCTGTATACATATATTGTAGCATTAATACATTATTTAGGCCTACTTGTAACAGTGCTCATCTTTAACGATTAATATTGCTTTGAACAGGTAAATAATGATTCCCACAATGGATGTGGTATCTTTGCTTCGGTTGCTTTTGTGCGCTGCGTGCTTGCCGTGCTTGAAAGTTCAAGCAGTTCAAGCAACGGGTGTCGTGCCAATGACGCAGGATTCATCACAAAATATTGACTTGATCCACATGATTCACGAAGCTCTGGACCGAAATGAGCAGTGGAAGCAGTTCAAGAGCAATTACGGTATGTAGAAATTTTTTGTTTAAAAATGAAAATTATTTTTATAAAAGTTAAATGAACTTTAATTCATAAAAAAGTTGCTTAGATACGGTAAAGTTTTGATTCTTAAAAATATATATCTACCTGAACTAGCCTATGCATGGCTCTTGAGGTAAAAGCTTACATGTAAAATCAAAAGTGTTACAAAATTAAGGTAATTTTTTTATTGCCAGACCACTTGCACACAGCGGAACAAAGATTTGATTTGCAACCTAGAACTTCCTGAGCATATACAGATTACAGTAAAGGGCATGGATTCTTTGCTTGTCTCTGAGGCACTGAACTTGTGCTGTAATTTAGTCTTCATTACCATCAGCCTTTAGGATGTTCACCAATGGTAACTTCCCTAACTTCGCAACAGATAGTTAGCTACCTGTGTTTGCATGTAGTTGCGAGCGTTGAGGAGTTAAACTTAAGGTCCAACGCGCCTCTTTCATTGGTGCAATAGGTGAGTTTCGCAGAGGACAACCCTTCATCACTACAGACGGTGACGCGTAGGAGATAAGGAACGGAACTCTTTTAAAAGCATTATATAGTTGAAATAAATGGCCATCTTCTTTCTTAAACTAACTTCCGTATATCACAATTTTGGAGCAGGTTTTTGAGGCTTTTCTGAACAGGGCCTCTTCATTTTTAACACCGTTCTTAGCAGTCAATTTTTATTTTCACTTCTAAATGCTCAGTAGAAAGAAACAGGGAGTGTTTGCTCTCCAAAAATAATGGGCTTAGAATTTTAAAATCCTTAAATTTAGAAAAGTCATGGCCTGCCAGTATCTTATTTCATTACATGTACAGGTGTACCACAAGATATACATAAAATTGGTCAAATTTTTTGCATTTTGTAGCTTCTTTCGGAACACTTTTTAGTGTTCCAAATTTAGATATTATTGAATTTCTATATGAAAATTATATTTCAGCAAATGTGTACAGCTCTGAAAACGAGGAGGAAATGCGAAAATTGATCTTCTTTCAAAACCTAGCAGAAATTGAACTTCACAATTTTCACGCGTCAAATGGACAGAGAACTTTCACACTGGGCGTCAACAAGTATTCAGATTTGGTGAGATACGTAATTCTAGGTAATTGTGATTTAGTATTTTCAGTGTTGTACTTCATCATCAGTTTGCATTACATTTTGTGTTTGAAAATTATTAACCGCTGTCAAATAAATTTCAATTCTATGCTATACGTTGAATGCGTGCTACATGTGCTACATGCTACGTAGGTCGCACATGCATTTAGCCTATGTACCCCCTGCAGGTCGAGGAACAAAGAATTGGCTTGCAGCCCAGAGCTCCTGGGCGAGTCATAAATGGCGTCTAATAAAGGAGGAGCGGTTTTATGCCGGCTCCCTTGCACAGAATCTGACTGTATATTGTCTTTGTGCTACACACATTCCTTAGACTACAAAAACAAAAAATGTATCTATGTGCTTAATTCTGATTCGACGTAGAAAATTGAATTAAATCTTAGTCACTGCTTAGTAGTTATACTGTTTGGAAAGGCCATGATCGCTGCTACTTTGCAGCAATAGCAGAGCCAGCAGGGACAAAAACCTTGTTTTTGGTAAATTCATAGTTCATCTATGTTAAACCACTTAGGGCGGGATTCTTAGTCATCACTACTTTTGTTAATCTTTTTGATAAACCAACGGTTTAGACTATCCTCCCAAAAAAGTTAAACCTTCCAGCTGCAAAAATCTCTTTCATGAAGGCCAAAGTGGCCCGATTGGATTATCGCTGAGTTTATCTTTGACAGCAGCTGGCAGCTGTGTATAAATAGATATTACATCATCCACGACCAATCAGAGGTTAGAATGTCAACTTAAACGAATGGTGGCTAACTATTGTGCTGATTGATCATCTTCTGATGTAACCTAGCCATGAATAATTACTCTTTAGGCCTACATTAATAATTGAATTTTGTCAATAAATGGAAGAAATTATATGGAACAAAAAGCATGGGAAAATGTTCCAAAGGCCGGAGTTTAAAGGGATACAGGCTGTGTCGGTCTCAGGCCGACCACTGCGGGCACCCATCACGGCACCTCAATGGTCGGGCACCTTGGCTTGGAGTCAAAATGCACAGTCCAATTTGCGACTATTATATAGGCCTACATGTCCATGTAGGCTACTGATAATGAGTTACAATAATGATAAGCCAAAGTCAAGCTTTTATTCTAGCTTCAATGCGATTTGCAGCAAGCTAGGTAAAATTAATAATGCTATTGTGACGTTAAACCTGATATCTTCCATTGCACTTCCATGTCTGTTATTTGCGGTGGAAGCTTTGCCGTGTACCAAAGCTATTGTTAGAGTACTTGAGCATCCCTGGAGCAGGGTGTTTATGAAACTTTTTTGGACGTTTGATAACGAAGTTATACGGCAATGCCAGTTTTATACTGGCTTCTCTACCGTTGAGCACTTGGCTCGTGAGCGTAAAGTCAAATTTGGTATTCTGTTGCAAAA
>JAQIWG010004840.1:0-15396 GCA_034695025.1 Chamaedrilus cognettii | reverse complement strand
GAATTGCCCACACCCCCCCCCCCATCCCCTTCTCATCCCACACGCGAATCATCCCGCTGCGGCATTCCTTCCCACCCCCTCCGCACTCTACCCACTCACTCATCCGCTTTTCTCCTTCACCTTCTTGACCCCATGCATGCACTTTTCATATCACTTTAAATTTAGTACGACGGCTTATTGTCTAGAATACGATGCGAGGAAGCCGAATCTAAAGTCGTATTTACTAAATTCCTCACCGTTTCTTTACAACTGACTTTTAAAATAGAAGTGAACAAATTTATATCTGAACAATCATGGGGACTTAGAAAATTCCTACTGCAAATGGAATTCCCTGTACGGTACTCAGTCCAATACTAAGCTTTCTGTTATAAAGACCTATTTTGCACAACAGTTTGCATGTGCCTAGTGCGTTTCTATGGACGCTAAAACTGCGTATAGTTCGACCTGCCAAAATTTGAAAAATATTACTAGCTTCAAGCATCTGATTACTAAATTCGGGTAGTCAATTTATTTTATAAATGTCAACATTTATTTATGAAGTTAACTTTCATGCCCACGACTGGAATGCAATAATATTACATAATGGCAAAACAAAAATATGAACAGATCTAAACATGTAATTATGTAAGCTTATGACATCTACAGTGTACATTTAAATAAATAACTACCCTATGAATAGGCCTATGCATAGACTCCATACACAATAATAAAGCTAAGTTATATAGAAAATATGATTTAATTATTGAACGATGCTAAATAAAATATTAATCAAGTGAGACTATATGGATAACTATGTATACAGTCAATACTCAAGAAAGAATGTAATGTTTGCTGAAAATTTTAGTAATCGATCATCATGATAGTCGGCTGTATGTGTATACAAGAGCAAAATTGTACCTAATGCATCTTCAGGTACATGAAGAATCCTGTAACAAGAGAGTGAAACACTCAATAAACGTCAGGCCTATAGTAACTTCTTATAAACTATATGCCTGGCAATTATCATTCTTCAATTTGTAGGCGTATTTTCGATTCCATTTTCGTATTGGATTTAAATCATAGATTGTAGATCTGCAGTCAGGCAATAATAAGCCTCCTTCTGCTTGATTGCAATCCATCACCAATCGCTATTATAGTATATTCCTGGTAATCAGTTCCATTGATTTTTTAATTCCTGCAACACAAAGATGACATAAATTCAAATAATAATTAGGCCCATTGCAACTACCGTGATTTATCTAAATAATCTTACCTTTACAAAGCAGATGTTTCAAAAATATTTTAATATTGCGCTGTATTTTACCATGTAAGAATGCTAATTTGTATGATCAATAAATTTTGCGAATTAGTGAGATTACTAAGTTTTGCATGCAGGTGTCATGCCATCATTTGTAACAAATAGGCTAATAGGTTTCAAAAATACTAGCTGCTATAAAATAAGATTTATTTTTTACCTGACTTCATAATATATAATAGGCCCTAGATGCAGTTTTTGCAGCGAAGTAAAGAATTATTCTTTAACGGTTTAACCATAGTGTATCATGATATTCATTGTGGCAAAATTTTTCAATATCTCAAAAAATAGAACGCTTGAAATGTGTATGTTTTTTTGCAATTGGCAGGTTATCCAAAAACATCTTCCAGACTACTGGTTACATAACCATTAATGAATTGTGGAATACAAGCGTGTTACCGCGAACAGTACTCACATCTAAGTATGGTATAGTGCACCATCTAACGTGTGTTCCTAACCAGAACCTACAAAGCGCAAGAATTATGCCTATAACGCTGGGTTTCATTCGACGACGAAGCCAAAAATAATGTCATTATCATTATAGGGATACCCCGACTTTTGCGGCTATTAAGGTAAAATGATAGAAAGCTAAATGTAGGGAACTGGCCTTTATTAAACATAGGGGCAAAATTTAAATAGTACACAAATTGAATTTGTAAGCAGATAGTCTAAATTTATAGCCAAGAGCTTTGAAGAAAATAACCTCCTAAAAATTAAGAAAATGATCATAATAATTATAATCAATTAGGCCAAAGTTTCATACGATAGCCTACATTAACGTAATTATTAGACGATTGTACGTACCATGTAGTACTAGTACCTTGTACTAGTCCATACAGGCTTGGATAATCTAGTGGACCCAAAACATGATCATGTGTGGCCACTGTGTCATCATGTTATCATCATTTACGTTTTACATTCACTTTTCCGTGCTAGCACTGACTGGATGTGTATACTAATATCATATTCTAAACGATGTTCTACTTAGAAAACAATTGCATCAAAGACATAGGTGTAAAAAATATACCATAGCGGCTAATAGTTAGTCTAATGTCTAAATCATAGCAAACAGTGATATTCGACGTTGTTCATGAATGCAAAGTGAAACACCAAGAAATTATACGCTAAAAAATCAACAAAGCTATCCGAAGTAAAATATTAATTTTACGTACAGCTAATTACGTGCAGATTCTTGTGAGATCATAATGGTTGACGGAAGCATTCGGAACTTCGCTATGATTGGAATCTCTTCCAAACCAGCAGGTCACATCCTGATTATTAAAGTCAATGGCAATGCAGGAAGGTGTAGCAAGGCAGCCAGCCTGACAACTGGCCACGTTGTAGGTACCTGCTGCACCTTGCTGGGCAAATCCGGGGGCGCTGGTTCCGGTCGACAAACTCCAGCTGTATGTGCATCCATCTAGTAGTAAAGCAAAGAAATTTAGTTTTCTTTGCATTCTATACGAATATGCATTATGTTTTTAATATACAGTGACTAATGCAAAATGTATGCGAGTCATACATGTAGCTTATGTAGTAGTCATTTTGTACTATATTTTCCATGAATATTGTAAAACGAGAAATATTTGAGTGTAGAAGCGTACAGATAATGACTTAGGCCTAGTTAGAGAATTTGTAGTGATTTACTCTTATTAGTTCCTGATCGAAAGGATCGCTGAAATTTGTTTACTGGTTGTATTCGAATCAGGCTCTTTGCTAGACTACTCTGAAAATAATGTTAACTGCACATGACAACTTGCGGCATGCTGAAAAAGTCATGACCAAAATATATTAGTAGCGCTACTTTTTGGAATGTTAGGAATACTTTCGATGAGATTTAAATGTAAGAATTCACCAAATACATTACATTGCTATAGGCGTAGACGCGTAGGCCTATGCTATGTACATTAGTTGCCAGTGTCTATGTGGATAATTGCAGTTGCCATTTTATTATTGCTAAGAAGTTTGATGGCGGCTTGCACTATATGGCTTCAGCTCATGAAAAGTTCTGATACACTTTTAACTATTGGAATACTAGAAATAGTGACTAAATAAGCCGAGATGATACCAGAGTCTATTTATAACTAGCGTAGTCTAATGGATGAATCTATACTGCAAGTCATCATCATCATCATCGTCATCAACATCATAATCTACTTGTAGGCCTGTTTCTGTCGGTTAATTGGATCCGATGTGCAACTAGGCTATATTGAGGGTAACTCTTAAAAAGTAATTGGCTAATGTAATATTTACACCCGTAGGCTAATCTACTTACTTTGCTGTAAAGATGAAGTAACAGCAGCTGATCCAACCCCTATTAGGCCAAACACGAAACATCATCACTGTAGACCTTGTGTATACTAATATAATATCTACAGGGTGCTAACAACGGAACGCTGCCACACTTTTTTGGAACTTTTCACAAAGTTCTACAACCACCACTTAATTACATATCAAACTAGTCACAATCTTCTTCATAGAAACACAGAGCAAAATCGATATCCAAGCATGAAATCAACTTTTCTTTTTAATTTAAAATCAATCTTTCCTTTCCAAATTAGCAGATCTTATAGGCGGGGCGAGTGTCAACTGAGGCATACAGTTTTTTGAACTTGTGTATCCTAAGCACACAATGTCAAAATTAGGCTATTGGCTGAATCAATTAATTTTTTACAGCAATTTTCCGGCTCCGCCTCCATTCCGGCCAAACCATCCTGTCCTCCTGATCACATTTCACAAACCACTTTTATCATAATATACAATGCATATTTTGAAACCGTTTGGAACAATATTTGGAATAATACATAGCTTTTGAACCGCGACGTGTATAGATGGAGATCCTTACAAAATACACTTACGTCATAATTAAAAGTTCTAATTGATATCAGAACTCTAGCGCACAACTTACCACAGTTCCTGTTCAGATCGAAATGGTTGACAGGATTATTGACGACTTTTTGTGGATTTATGGCTGTACCGAACCAGCAGGTCAGATCTAGCGTGTTGTAGTCAATGCTGTTGCAAGTCGGGTTGGCAATGCAGCCAGCCTGACAGCTCGCTTGGTTGTACGTGTTTGGTGCGCCTTGTTGGATCAGTCCAGGTGAATTCATAGCAGGAAAATAACTCCAGTTATTGCAGCCAGCTGAAATATAAATACGTAGGCAAGCCATTAATTTTATTTTAAACTAAACGGTATATTTTACAATTAGTTTCAATCAATTTTAAGTATCATACTGTAGCCTACTAGGCTACCTAAGTATCCATTTAACTCGAAGCAAGACGAAGTCGGTATTTATAGCATGTTCAGCAGTCACGCAAATGCGTGCATACTGTAGGCCTATACTGTATCCCGAAAAACTGATCCAATGAAAAACTGATTCAAAAACACACTAATCATAATATTAGATAATCAAGCATTCCCTAACTATATTCCAGCTATACCTCACCCAACTATACCCCAACTATACCCCAAACTATACCCAAACTACCATCAAAAATTATGATTACGCGCCCTTAACAATGTGACAATTTTTTGGGTGAATATGTTGGGTCAGTATGTTAGTTAGGTTAGGTTCGGTTCAGTATCTTGGGTCAGTGTGTCCGGTTACTGCATATATTTTGTTGATAAATGGATAAACATTGACTAAACGTACCGACTACGTATCCTATTTAGGCGTGATGGATACTAGCCATCACGCCTAATAAATTAGAATCATAATTAATACCCTTTTAGTTTTTTGCTATAAAATTTGACGTCTGCATTTAGTTGTATGCAAGATACGCAAAATACGTACGAGCTGTTGTAGTAAGAGGCACTGATCCAATTCCACCTGTTAAGCAAGATTCGATAGCCACTTATTCGGCTAATTAGTCAAATATATAGGGTTGCCAGATAGGTCGTGAACGATTTTGAAGGGGAATAAATTGCCATTTACCCTTAACATACAGTAACTAATTTGATATTGGCTTGTACATAATTCAAATAAAATTACAGGGGCCAAATTTGAAGAGTACGTCTATAAAAAAAAATTGAGTTAGAAGGGTCAAATCTGAAACCCTACCGAAAAACGCTGAATTTAAAATCAAACGTCATCCTGCGCTCACTCGCGACATCAGTCTGGCAATTTGGCACGTTATATTAAAGGTAAAAGGTAACTCATTACTAAACGCAACTGTTGGCAAGTCAATATCTTTATTATAGTTAGCACAGTTAATTAGTCATAGCTTGTAGGCGGCAGTTAGGTTGGAACTTGTGCTTGTTTTGGACTTCTCAGTAAAAGCTAATGCTTGAGAGTCTTAGTGTCTGACACTAGCATGCGGCAAGTTCATTCGCTTTCCGACTACGTTTCAATTTTTGTCATTGGTAATATCAGAATTTCGCTAGGTTACAATTATGTCATGCAAGCTGCAGTCAAAATTGATTTTTGTTGAAACTGCATGCAGTCGATTTTGCTGTGTGGCCGCGTCAGTACCAAATTCTGTGACGATTAGCCCATTTTCTTTTGTCCTTCCACAATGTTCCTTTTGATTTACTCCGTCTCTCTTCGCTATTACACCATGAATATATGTCTTTTCTGTTAAAAACCTAAGTTACAATCTGCGACTCGTTCAAAGCAGTCATATATCGTAAACGTTTAAATTTACCCGAGACGACTTGCATATAAGCCACACCAGTAACGTTATGCAAATGACACGCTCAGAATCATCAAATTTTGGGTGGTGCCGTAATGTTGACTGTCAATAGCTTAACACTAAGTGATGCTCGAGGTAGGTTTATGAAATTTGGCACACAGAATTTCATTAGAAATATCTACATGAGCATATAAATTATATGAACCTTCGTTGAGGATAAGTTGGTCATTTTGTACTTCAAAAACGTTCACGACTTATCTGGCCACCCTATTCTGTGCGTATACAATCTTCTTACTATTCTTCCCAGCATATAAATTGTATACGCTGGGGTTCAGTGTCACAGTAAAATGCAGATATATATATTTCAACATACAGCTTGTTTACTGTGTCATAAGTTAAGGACAATAATTTTTAGGCTATCAAGGTTCAGTTTACCAAAAAGTCAACAAAGCAATGCACTTAAATATTTCACTTTCTTGCTGGTAATTACAACGATATGCATAGCATTTATTTTCAAAATTAATGGTAAAAATTGCAAACAAATGTTGCTTTAAACAAAGGAGCAGTATAATAACACTGGTAATATTCTATCTTATATTTTTGTTTTAAAACCAATTTATGTACACTTATATCATTGTTGTCGATAAAAAGGATTATGAATTAAGTCATGGGTTAATTATGATTCAAATAGGCAACAGCCATCAAATCGAATTCAGATATCAATTAAACACTGACTTGCGGTTCAATTCAGTCAAATATTTGCCTATTTAAAAATAATTCATACCACAGCTTCTGATAAGATCAAAATGGTTGACTGGAGCATTGGGGGCCCGTGGTGGGGTTAGAGCAGTGCCGAACCAGCAGGTCTGATCTTGATTATTGAAGTCGACACTGTTGCAAGTCGGGTTAGCAATGCAGCCAGCCTGACAGCTCGCTTGGCTGTACGCGTTTGGTGCGCCTTGCTGGACCAGTCCAGGTGAATTCACGCCGGTATAAGTGGCCCATGAATAAGTGCATCCAGCTGAAAGATGAAAAATTGCTATCGATTTGAAAATGTAACACTAGCCCGACGATAGTGAAAATTTGCCTGAATGTTAGCGATTAGTTAATCCATCCCAGTTGCTACCGGAAATAAAGATAGTGTTGCAACTCACAGTTTGGTACTGTTACTGGCACTGATCCTCCACCTGAAACAAATCATAACAAAGCTTGCAACGCATTTTGTTGTCATTTGTAAGTCTTCGAATGCAGCATTGAAGTTCATAAACTCACGAAACAAAACCAAATATCAAGGAAGTACAAGTTTAACCCAGTTAAAGTACATGTAGGTCTAACCCCTTGACATCATAAAGAGGGCACTCCGCATTGGCTCCCGATAGCAGTGCTAATGTGAATATAGATTTAACACATATGACATCATAAATTGGCTGGTTTTGAGCACTATAAAATTCAAATTTGGCACCACGCATTTTTATTCAACAGTCTGTCGCTTTGCAGAGTTAACGATAGGTCATAAATTGAAATGCGTCAAATTTTTAGCACCCGCACATCTCTTGGCTTTAAAGTCGATAAAAGTTTCAGATTGTGAATGATTTAAACAATTACGAGACGATTGAAGAGGTACAGGTGCACAGCGATTCATTTCATTTCGTGGTCAGTCCTAGCGGAAAATTTCTAGACCTCCTTTCGCTTTTCCTGCTTAGACTATATTTATGCAATATTACCGAAAGACAGGCTCACCCACTCAATTTTTTCATTCGTAGTTGTCTGGCAAGGATAGTATAATATGTCAAAAACCTTTACATACCACAGGTTCTGATAAGGTCGAAGTGATTGACTGGACCATTGGTGACCCTTTGTGGGGTTACAGCAGTACCGAACCAGCAAGTCAGATCTTGATTATTGAAGTCGACACTGTTGCAAGTCGGGTTGGCAATGCAGCCAGCCTGACAGCTCGCCTGGTTGTACGTGTTTGGTGCGCCTTGCTGCACTAGTCCAGGCGAATTGACGCCGGTATAAGTAGCCCATGAATACGAGCAGCCGGCTGAAAAATAGTTGCGTGTGGCCTATAGCTAGTTTACATGACAGTGAAACCAATGATATGACATAGAATAGGCTTTGATTGCTTCTTAATATTGGCAGGGCTCGAATAAATTATGCGGTCCTAAATAACGACATACCGGTACGAAATTTGTGTGTTCATAATTTACAAATTCACATAGGCCCTAGTAGGTCATCGAAATAGTAACGTGAAAAAATTGGTGTCTTCCGATCCAACCCACTTTCAGGATTAGCGATGTAGGCCTACCATTAAAAGTCAAAATAATCAGCGTCGCAACTGCAAGAAGAAATAATTCTTACTGTTTTTATATCATGTTTATGATATCTGGAACTTTCTAGGTAAAGAGTCTGTTGCATCTTACTATTCGCTGTTGTAACTGGTACTGAACCGACACCTGAAATTAAAAATCAAAGATTCATGCTACGACATTGTCACTATGTTGAACTACAAACTTAATGTCCGGACATCGGTGCTAATTTATGTGAGAAGATAGGATCATAGAAGGGTCCATGGCACTGGAAGAAGCAGATTCAAAAAGCAATATAGGCTAATAGTGGACTCTATAAACGTATCTTTGTTCCCAATTTTTCCCTTGCCTTAGCTTAGAAAGAAATTTGAAGGCAGCCGTTAACTGCCATTCGAGAAAAACTCGCAAGAGCAGTTATTAGTATGAAAAAAAATTGAGTTCCATAACAAATCACTTAAATTTGAATTCTGTTTGAAGAGAAAATTATTCTGCAAAAAATATCCATATCAAAACTAAAAAGGAAATAGCTTCCACCGCTAACCAGTTTAGAGCTTCATCACATCGCTTCTATTATCAATGTCATCAACCGCAGCCAAAGGCATCATTTTAAAATCCACATACCGCAGCTTCTGATAAGGTCGAAATGAATGACTGGAGCATTGGCGACCCTCTGTGGGGTTACAGCAGTACCGAACCAGCAGGTTAGATCGAGGGTATTAAAGTCGGCACTGTTGCAAGTCGGGTTGGCAATGCAGCCGGCCTGGCAGCTCGCTTGGTTGTACGTGTTTGGTGCGCCTTGCTGGACCAGTCCAGGCGAATTCACGCCGGTATAAGTAGCCCATGAATACGAACAGCCGGCTGGAAAATAGTTTCATAGCGGCCTATTGCTCGTTAACAACTCAATCAAACCATTAACCTAACATAGGGGCTTTGATTTCTTTTTAATATTGACAAGGCCCTAATAAGTTTTATGGTGAAAAATTTCGATGTAGACATATTGAGTGTTCGTACATACATGTGAAGTTTACAAGGTATATATTCACAGAAGCCATAGTAGTTTCTCGAAATTATCACTTTAAATTATTGGTGTCTTTCGACCCTACCAAATTGAGGGTTGACGATGTAGGCCAATCATTAGAAGTCAGAAATTAATAGTCTTCCCAACTGCAAATAAAAGAATTATCACTGTTTTTGAAGAATGTTTATAATATCTTGAACTAGATAAAGTAAACGATCTACTCCGACTTACAACTTGCTGTTGTAACGGGTACTGAACCGACACCTGAAATAAAGGGTCAGATATTCATACTACGGCAGAGAATTGTTTTAAACTACAAAACTTAAGATCCTGGTATCGGTCGTAATTTATGTTAATTGAGAAGCTAGGATCATCAAGTGGTCTATGGCACTGGCAGAAGCAGATGTCCGAAAGGCCATATAGGCTACAGTTATATCACACACATGCCCAAGCGGTCGATAAATAAATGGATACTGCAATCATTGCCTTACGCTAAACAAAATAAAAATTGAAAATGTTTACAAAGTCAATTTAGGCCTATCCCTTACTGAATATGAAGATAACCAATATCAATACGCGAACCAAATGTCAAAAAATTGCATCTAAGAATAAATACTTGAAAAGATTAAATACTAGAAGCAAACTCATTTTGTTTTTATATTGTAGATGGCGCCTCAGTTAATATGAAAGATGATTTCATTGTGTTGCTTTTTCAACGCTCATTAGTAAAATCTCGCTGTGATAAATTTAGAGCATACCACAGTTTCGGTTGAGGTCAAAATGGTTGACCGGACCATTGGCGACTCTGGCTGGGTTTACGGCAGTACCAAACCAGCAGGTCAGATCTTGATTATTGAAGTCGACACTGTTGCAAGTCGGGTTGGCAATGCAGCCAGCCTGACAGGTCGCTTGTGTGTACGTGCCTGGTGCGCCTTGCTGGACCAGTCCAGGCGAATTCACGCCCGCATAAGTCGTCCAAGTATTACAACCTCCTAGAATTTACACATAGTTATCACAACAATCTTCCGTTCACGTCGCAGGATTTGCGTAATTATTCAAATATTGGATTCTAATTTGTGACGGCAAAATCAAACCCAAACCAAAATCTTAAATTTAACACTAACTACATGTATGGTGTAATCAATTGGCAACTGTAAAATTGGCTTAATACGTTGGAGTATTGCTCAAAATGCAGGGCGACTGCAAAGCGGCTGGCCTCAATATGTTGCGCAGGTCTATAGCTATTGCACTTTATTTTCAAAGATGACAATATCTATGACGTACCAGATTGAGTCACAGGTTGGGATCCAACGCCGCCACCTGCACCACAAGTTGCAAGTATCCGAAACCAGGATGGTATCTTATTGCGCTCTGGGAGGGGGGAGGTTGTGTCCGGGGGTTGAATCCCACTATAGATCAATGATAAACGCCCTGTATCTCAATGGGTGGACTGGAACCCCGACCTCCCAAGCTCTTTGTCGGCAAAAGTGCGTGTATTAAGTTTCGACCATTAAACTTTGACCCCAACTCCTTTTCTAAGAATGCAAGAAAAGAAGAAGGGCAAATATGAAAACAACTAACATCAACACCATAACTAAATGTCAAAAAATTGCATCGAGAACAAAACCTAAAAAAGAATAAAAACTAGCGGCAAACTCATTGTGTATTTATATTGTTGCCTGCGCCTCAGTAAATCTGAAAAGAGGATTTCATCGTGTTGCTTTTTCAACGCTCATTAGTAAAATCTTGCTGTGATCAATTTAGAGCATACCACAGTTTCGGTTGAGGTCAAAATGGTTGACCGGACCATTGGCGACTCTGGCTGGGTTTACGGCAGTACCAAACCAGCAGGTCAGATCTTGATTATTGAAGTCGACACTGTTGCAAGTCGGGTTGGCAATGCAGCCAGCCTGACAGGTCGCTTGTGTGTACGTGTTTGGTGCGCCTTGCTGGACCAGTCCAGGCGAATTCACCCCCGTATAAGTCGTCCAAGTATTACAACCTCCTGAACTCGAAAAGATTTAACATTAAAACACACAGGTTGCTTTCAGTCAGTCGTGAAATTTATACCCAGTTGCGTAACAATCAAGTGGTGAAATTTCAGGTGTGCAATGCATTTGTTGTTGCTATACTTTTTTACTTCCTCCGCGTCTACAATTCTAACAAATGACGTTTCTTCATTCCCTTTTTGCATGACCTAATTAAATAGTATGGTTGAACCAGGAATGTTAAAAAAAATGTAATCCACAAATCACAATTTAAAACCGCAAATTTCAATCGTTGACAGATAGTAATTATAAAATTTTCTACGCCGACGTGTCGAAGTCGAAATCGAGGGCCGAGGGGCGGCAGTGTGGATGTTTTCCCAAAAGCTACATTTCCAACAATTTTTTTAAGAGCTTGCAATGGCATATAGCAAATTTTTGTCGTTCTCACACAAAAAATACAATGTCATATAATTGGCCTTCACACTTAGCCCTAGAAAATATCCTTTACAGAATTATGGACTACACATTTTCTGTGCATACGTGAAATGTTAACTAGAAAACTAAGCATTTCACATTCCACTGCATAGTCCGCAAAATGGTCGGTTGTTTCCCTGTAAAAAATCTGCGGTGCGTAGCAGGTGCAGTAAACATACATACATAGCCTACCTAATTCCTATCCATTATGTTATCGGCATTACGGCATGCAGAAAGTCACCGAAATATATAAAACTGGCTCACTCAGATAGTATGCGCACAGGATATAAGTAAACACTGTATTCTAGCAAAAACTATTAATTGCTCAATTATCATTATTGACCATCGCCTGTCGAGGGAATTTGCAATCACCGACGAGTACTTGCTTAAAATGTGTGGATTTCTCAAACCAATGCGAGATTTCTTCTGCTTGTGTCTTTTGTAGACTAGCGTACATGGTAACTAATACGCAAAATGGAAAGGCTCAAGTGACGTACCACAGTTTCTTGTCAAATCGAAATGATTGACTGGAGCATTGGCGACCCTTTGTGGAGTTACAGCAGTACCAAACCAGCAGGTCAGATCTTGATTATTGAAGTCGACACTGTTGCAAGTCGGGTTGGCAATGCAGCCAGCCTGACAGGTCGCTTGTGTGAACGTGTTTGGTGCGCCTTGCTGGACCAGTCCAGGCGCATTAACACCGGTGTAAGTTGCCCAGCTGTATGTGCATCCTCCGGTGCCTGATAGATCGATGTAGATCAATTATAATTAATTGTTGCTGCTTTGCATGTAGGCCTAGGCAGTGCATTAGGTCTATTCAAAAGCGTAACAAGGAGAATGTTTGCCATTCAGATTTGGCAGTCATAGCCTCAAGGCTGATGTAAAATCTCAGAGGGGCCAGCATTCAAAAAATTATTCTTCCAGATACAAAATCGCCGGGGGCGGGGCAGAATCAAAATGGGCTTTCAAAGTGGCGTGCACGTTATCGCATGTACACATTTGGTCAATAAACCGAGTAGGCTCAGAGGATGCTCTGAGTTCTTTGATGTTTAACTACATAGTACGATTTGCATTCAATGAAGACAAAATTGGCACACGAAGCCGTCATAAATTTACAACATGCTTGCCAAATTTGGTGTGTTCACGAACATATTAACATTTTTAATCTTTTCAAATTTATTACGCCAGTTCAAAAATGCAAAATGCAGTGTAAAAGTGTTAGTCTCTGGACCGCTAATCGCAAGTGCTAGTCATACAGTAGGCCTATATGTTTAAGCAATAATTCTTATTCCAACTGTATTTATGAATTTGAATGTAAAGTTAGGCTACAGACTTCAGAAGCGTTGCGGAAATTGAAAAATGTGGGCTAACTTCATCACGCTTCAACGCCAAACCGGAACAAAATTGACACAAAATTAAACAAGGCAGTGTATACGCACTTGCAGTAGTAGTAAAGGGCACAGATCCAGCTCCACCTGAAAATTAAATGATATACTAATACTTCACTTAATACTAGTGATTCATTCATAATTTATTAATCGACTTTTCTTAAGCAAATAATTTTTCACATTCGTCATTTTCAGTTCTCTTATCAAGACTCGGGCTGCATGCATGGCACATAATTTGGCACTATGATTTAGACTCCCGACGACGACGCCCTGAGAGATGCCGAAATGGATTATAAGCCTACATGTAATATATATCATTATATTTATATTAGCTATTAGATATAAATTCAGTCAAAGAATGAAAAAAGTTCCCATCAGATAGCTCAAGCATCTCGGCAGTCAAAAATAGCAAAAGATCTAGGTTATAATGTGAAAAATAATTAGTTTCAGCGAAAATACAGGCCTAAAGAGACAGGTCTAATCGGTTTTTTCATGGTTAATTTAAGTCCAACAACAATTTATTGCATTAACAATTGTCTAGAATAACTCTTATACATTTAATCGTATAAAGATGAATCATGCGATGTCAATGTGCAGTTTAAAATACATTCAAAAGTAGTCGCAATTCAACAGAAATAAAAAATGCAATTTAGAATGCAATTTATCGTATTTACACTACGTGGAATGACAGTTCCGTTACAATGTTATAACAATTGCATTTATAAGATTGCAAACAAAATTCGACGGTAGCTATCAAATAAAATGTTCAATTAAAGCACAAACAGTATCCTAGATATAAGACCGTCAGCCGCTAGCGATAATATAAAACTGTGTTGTAAACTCTGAAGGCGGATAAAAACTGTTCAAAGCGAGTATCCCAGGCGACAAACTGTCAGACAGACACTGACGCGAGGCTTCATGGGTCCGGCGCCGCGGTTGTTGCCCCTCAGACGCCATGGCCCTGTCCCTCAGGAAATGTTTCCACTACCGCGTCTGCATGGCCCCGCTGGATGGCGACATCCTGCCTTTGCACAGGAAAGCGGTCGAGCGATGGATGGTCACCGGTGCTGGCCGCAAACCTGCCCCCAATGGCAGCGCATAGCTCTAAGGCTGATGCACACAATCACCGAGGGTCTCGACCTATTCTATAGTCTAGAATGGGTCAACACAATTATATCAATGAAATTTACAAACCACAGTTTCGGTTGAGGTCGAAGTGGTTGACTGGAGCATTGGAGACCCTTTGTGGGGTTACAGCAGTACCGAACCAGCAAGTCAGATCTTGATTATTGAAATCAACACTGTTGCAAGTCGGGTTGGCAATGCAGCCAGCCTGACAGGTCGCTTGCGTGTACGTGCTTGGTGCGCCTTGCTGGACCAGTCCAGGCGAATTCACGCCCGTATAAGTCGTCCAAGTATTACAACCTCCTGGAATTTACACACAGTATTCACTACTATCTTCCGTTCACGTCGCAGGATTTGCGTAATTATTCAAATATTGGATTCTAATTTGTCACGGTAAGATGAAACCCAAACCAAAATCTTAAATTTAACACTTACTACATGTATGGTGTAATCAATTGGCAACTGAAAAATTGGTCTAATACGTTGGAGTATTGCTCAAAATGCAGGGCGGCTGCAAAGCGGCTGACCTCAATATGTTGCGTAGGTCGCTAGCTATTGCACTTTATTTCCAAAGATGACAATATTTATGACGTACCGGATTGAGTCACAGGTTGAGATCCAACGCCGCCACCTGCACCACAAGTAGCAAATATCCGAAACCAGGATAATATCTCAACGCGATCTGGGGGGGGGGGGTTGTGTTCGGGGGTTGAAACCCACTATAGATCAATCATAAAACCCCCTGTATCTAAACGGGTGGACTGGAACCCCGACCTCCCAAGCTCTTTGTCGGCAAAAGTGCGTATATTAAGTTTCGACCATTCAACTTTTGACCCCAACTCCTTTTCTAAGAATGCAAGAAAAAAAGGGCGAATACGAAAACAACAAATATCAATAAAATAACTAAATGTCAAAAATTACATCGAAGAACAGAAGCTAAAAAAGAATAAAAACTAGCGGCAAACTCATTGTGTTCTTAAATTGTAGCCTGCGCCACAGCAAATATGAAACGAGGATTTCCCGGTGTGGCTTTATCAAAACTCAGTAGTAGAATCTCGCTGTAACAAATTCAGAGCATACCACAGATTCGGTTGAGATCAAAGTGGTTGACCGGACCATTGGCGACTCTGGCTGGGTTTACGGCAGTACCAAACCAGCAGGTCAGATC
>JAQIWG010004839.1:0-15397 GCA_034695025.1 Chamaedrilus cognettii | reverse complement strand
ACCTATAATCCACCAACATTATGTATGTCACCTATAATCCACCAACATTATGTATGTCACCTATAATCCACCAACATTATGTATGTCACCTATAATCCACCAACATTATGTATGTCACCTATAATCCACCAACATTATGTATGTCACCTATAATCCACCAACAAATATATCAGCACATCTCTATCAACACGCACTGCGTGAATAACTTAGTACACTTGCACCGAAAGCTCTGAGAAATGATCAAAGATTACAAATCATGACAGTTGTAAATTATCTCCTCTGATCAGGGTTGGAGCAAGCTAAGGGGCGGCGATGCAAAGGCTCCCCAAATTTTGACTGCAGTAGGGCAAGGCCCAATTTATGGCCCCAAATTTGGCAGTGGTGCCCCCCAATTTTTCAAAACTTTTTTTCACCCCCTGCTTCGGAAACGCAAACGTAAACAGACATCCAATGTAAGAGGTAGCCTACCACAGGATTGCTGGTGGAGGACTCGACGCTGATGTAGTTGTCATGATGGGAGTAGTGTCGATAGGCCGTCAGTTCTATCGTCTGCGGCGCCACGCTGCCAAACACAGCCTTCAACCATACAACACAAACCCATGCAACCACGGGCTTTATATTTCTACAACATTAAATTTAGGCAACAGCGGACAAGACATCTTACATGAAAATCAGTGTCTTGAAATATTGCCACAAAACTACGAAAATGATTAAGCCTATTTTTTGTCAATCAATCACTCTGACTATACATAACAGCAAAATACATGATTTTAAAATCATATAAACGCCAAAGTCAAATATCATCTGTTGTAACTAGCAAAAAGTGATGGACTGATACTTTCTGGCAAACTAATAAATGAAACGCATCAATGATCAGCGCATTTCAAGCAAAACTTGTAAAACTTTGCAAAGACAAAAACTCGAGTGGGTTAACAAAACTCTAATTTTCAATCGACTGTGTTCATGAACTGTGTCCATGAATCCCAATCTGCACACACGGACCCTAATTCGTTAATAGAAACCCTAATCTGCACACACGGACCTTAATCTACACCCTAATCTGCATACTCGCACCCTGATCTTGATGAGCTCGTCGTCAGCAGAGGGCGTGTATGAGAAGCTGACGATGCTCGAGTCAGGGACGAGCAGCGTCTCGTCGCTCGAGGTCACCGTCCGTCCGTTCTGCTGGCGCACGACGCGCTCGATGAGCACCTGACGGTCGTGGAAGCGACTCAGCTTCTCCCCGTCGTATCCCACCGCCGCCACCTAAGCAATAGAACCAACAAGAATTACCATACTACTCCGCGCGGGGTGGTGGTGGCTTCGGGACTTTATGGATCTTGTATAGTAACAAAAACTTTTAGAGTCCGGTTCAATGTCGTGGGATAGAGCAAAGAACCGCTCCCCTTGTTAGTCACCTTTTTTTACCCAGGGAGGTCTGGGCTGCATACCCATTCTCCTTTTACCGCAGTCTACAGAGGAAATTTGTGTACATTTGGTTAACTCCAAATATCAAGAAGGATAGATTTAGTTAAAAGCAGGCGTTTTTAAAAAGTTAATTTCTATTGGCAAGCAAGTTCAACACACAATTTTTGCTAGCAGAAATTCTACTGACGACTACTTTCCAATAACTATTAGTTAAAAAATATTTCTATCTAAAGATTACGTTAAGTATGTACCTTTAAACCGCTAGTTCATTTCATGGATACATTAGTTTAATTATTTGGTACACAAATTGCACAGCTCGTTTATTTCCTTGCTATACAGTTTGTTGACTGACATGTACGTCCATGGCCTGGCCCGGCTTGAAGATCCTCACGGACCCGCCCAGAAACCTCAGCCTAGCCCTGCTGTCCACGATGGTCGCCGTGGCGGTGTTCGTCTTCTCCTCCAGCTGCTCCCAGTCCCAGAAGGTGACAGAGACCCGCAGCCTCGTCCCCACGAGCCGCGTCGTCAGGGGGCGGATGTCGTCCAGCCGGAACTCAAAGGACGCCATGCCACTTAACTGCGGCACAATTTTCTTTTTATAGTTTAGGAACCGCGTGTAGCACAAAGACTATATACAGTACGGTTCTGTGCAAGAGAGCCGGCACAGAACCGCTCCCCCTTCTTTGGTCGTCTTTTAGGATTTTCCTGGAGAGCTCTAGAATGCAAGACAATTCTTTGTTCCCCGGCCTGCAGGGGGCAGTTGCAAAAGCAACGTGGGGCTCTTCGGTGAAGATAAAAATTGCACTGGAGGCTGTGCTAGATGGCATCTAGAATTAGAATAGAAGATAGAAATGTAGTTTGATACATTAGAGTTTGTACACTTTGAGAGATTGATTGTGAAGGATAAATATAATTTTTTATCCAATTTGAATATCAAATAAGGTTTGATAGGCCAAAATGAAGAACGGTTAATGTTCTATGTTAACGCATGCAGTTAATCCTGTCAATAAGCATTATTCATAGTATTGCATTAGATTTTATGACAAAATACAATACTAAAATCATTCTACTGCACTACTCCACTAGCAAATCGAAACACATGAAGAGTTACTAAATAATCACTATTTGGAATGCTCTGCACTTATATAAGGAATAGCCTGTAATTACGTAACAAATAACATGCACTTACGTAAGGAATGACTTGCACTTACGTAAGGAATGACTTGCTTTAGTGTTGGATATTCACTTGAGGGCGACACCGGCAAAACCTGCAACGATTAAGCACAATAGACTCTATTACGGATATAGTTTAAAAAAATGGCATATTATAAATTTAAAAGTAGATCAATTCAATCCGCAGACTCAAGCCAATCGAATTATATTTTAATCTATTTTTTGGACTGAATGCTAAGGCTACATTTTGGTCGAGTTTTGAACAGCATGACATTGTGCTAATTTGGATGAAGGTATAAATGCAGCAAATCAAATCTGATGCGTCATAGACCGTAAATTAAACACTTAGTGATTAAACACCACACTACATCGAATGATTTAAATACCTCACTGGCGATGTAAAGAATGTGAGGCGTGAGCCAACGAACCAACGAAAAAAGATTTGAAAGTGTTGGGATCAAATACAAAGTTAAAACTGTCAAATATTCATCTGAGCATTTTCACACAAAAATTCTAGACGATACTTTTAATGTCGCAATTACATATATGTGCGGGTGATTTTAACCATTTCGTTATACGCAACATAAACAGTTTTTATCAGTGAACGAACAAAAGGCTCTTTTTCCTCACCTTTGTATTTTAAATCGTCTGCCCTTTGGTGGAATGAGTGAGCGACTGATCTATTACATAGAAATTACGTTCTAATGCGATATAACACGCCTAACGTCATTTCGTTTCTATCTATTTAATTACTTAATTTTCATAGATATCATTTATATGATCTATATATAGGATATATTATGCGATCAGTTAGTCCTGACCCAATCTGGAAAGGGATTCTGGCTCGATGTCGTGTTGCCACTGCGCGTGGGGTCTATGACCTCCAACATGACAGTAGCGTTGCCGCGACACCCCATCCCGCTTGATGTGCTGCAAGTCAAGCAGCACCCTTGATCGACTTACACGCATGTACAGGCTTACATACACCTACATGCTTACCTACATGTACATGCTTACATACATACACATGCGTACATACATATAGGCCACATGCAGTTAGAAGTTTAAGCAACTTGGCACTTTAATATCATGATACGAGCAGTTCGGTAAGCAGCTGTGGGAATTCTGCTCCGAAAATTAACAGACTCAATTCCTTGATAATTAGGTCCCCTCTTTCCCTGTTACCTCCTTATAACCAGTATTAAAAGAATAAAAGATCTATTTGTAATAAAACCTTGACATTAAACATGAAAGTTTCACAAAATTTCGGATCAAATTGTTTGGGAGTTTAGTCTGGCTTAAAAAATTAGAATTTATTTTTCAGTGTGACGTTGGAAAAGGCCATAATTTAAACATAAGTTACATCTAGGCCAGAACATCAAGTTCTGTCTAGATCCTGTTTTGTCTCCGTTACAATAACAATAGTATATCTGGTGGGCTATATTATAATGCTAGTACGTCAGTGTAATTAAATCAATTATTTAATTGCTATGTTTTGATTCAATTTTATGACCTAGATACGTGTTAAACAGTTCCGATATAATTATTTCAAACTCTTGCTTTTAATCGACTAATTATAAACATGGCTTTCAATACAATCTGTCAGCGGCCATTGGTTGTATCATCATTATCGATCAATAAAAGCCACAGCATTACCCGAGTTAAATGATCGTTAACCCACCTACATCGTTAAAATTAAGACATAAAGGCTGATGACGGGCATACTTAGGCCTAACGACGATAGATATTGTAATTGCAGTGCAAATAACTGCAGGCAAAGCATCGTAGATAAACAAGAACAGATAGCCAACGTTAATAAGAAAAATTTGTCATCCTCCAGCCACTTGTTCTGCAGTAAACTGGGCTTTCTCAAGGCTTCTTCTAGGAATGAAGAATATTAAGCGAGCGGTGACCAAGTGACGATTCATGACATTCAAATTTGAAAGTCGAGAAGTTTGTAGATCAGTTGATTTTACTTTTCTGTTTTTATATTAATTTTTCAATTTAGCTTTCAATAGAATGTGACAACTCTTATATCAGCCCACATCACGGTCCTTGCAGATTCAGAGTATAAAAGTTGAACACTACATTATAATATTGAGCGTTATTCTATATACACATAAATTTTTTTTTCACTCAACTTTTTACAATGCAAATAATTCTTACGCGGATAATTTGACATAGAAGTTACCAGAGCCCATGACTGATTAGGAATTTTAACTACACTCCAGCCTTTATAAAGTTTGACTCAATATATGGCTCTGGCCCAGCTCATAGGGTCAAACTTAAGCAGCTCATAATACTCTTCAGCCTTATCGGTATTGGTTAATGACTGCAGAGGGGCCTACATTCTGCACACAAGCTTGTTCCCACTGGAACAATCATCTTTAAGTGTTATATGACCAGGGGATAAATTATGCCAATCATTATTTATTTGTCTTTTAAAAAACTGACTGTTGCTGACGATCTTCGCTGGAACACGTTCAATTTCAGTTTCAAGTGGACTTCATGAAGCCATTTTTTAACCGAAACGAAGTCTGGCGACCGTAACATTGTGCTAACTTGAGCAAAATCACTCCAGAAACAATTGAATATAGATTCTATACTTCAATTTAAAATTTTCCGCGCATCTCATCAATATTGGAATTTCATGGACTCTCGTCCTCCGCTTAACCCTATCCGTCGCATCCACACATCATAATCCCTTAGGTTTCATGCTCTTTTCTGTCAAGTGTTCAGTCTTTCTACATCATTTCTGTCTCCCACTACATGTATGTCTTTTCCCATCTACCCATATTGGAATCACAAACCATCCACCTCATAAGGGGCAGGCCGATCACAGGGTAGGGGGGGCACAGAGTGGGGGGTGGGTGTGGATGGACGCCCCGGCTAGGACGAAGCGCTTAAGTTCTGGCGCCCCCTGAGGTGTGGGCGAAGGCCTAAACGAACAGTTTGTATTTTAATTTTAAATCAGCAATGCGTCTAAAGCAATTAGACTAGCTAGTATGATTTAAATCGAAACTGATTTGAAAAACGAGTGTAAATTAAGGAGCTAGCCTACTTGACCGCTGCGACTCCAATGAGTCCGTACTCATTGTCCTTCACGATGGAAGGCAGCGTGAGGTTCACGTCGAAGCGCGTCTCTGCTGAAAATGGATTAAAAAACCATCAGTTGCATTAATCACAAACTCACAGCAAAATGCAGTGCTGATTCAGATTTTTGCAAAAAAATGAGCCCATCGGAAAATAATTGACAATAGTTATCGCTCTGAATTCATATTGTAGATTACAATACCGACAGTTTACAATATTGTAGCAATGTAACTTTGACTAAATCTTTATTTACAAATCCAAGTATATTCAACAGTTAATATATACACTGACTGATCTATGAGTTTGGCATTTACAGACTTGTCATATTTAACCCCTAGTCGGATATTTTAGTTCAAGTGCGCTTAGCGACTTTGCGACTTTGAGACTGCGACTTTACAACTTTGTGACGTTGACTTTGCGACTTTGCTTAGCAAAGCATCCACTTCAACCTCCTAATCGACACGCAGCGTGCCTCGACGAGTCTGTCTGGCATGGCGCTATTTTGAAGCCTTTTTCATCGTTTTTCTTCACCATAATGCAGCAAAACCAATGAATGAGGTATTAATCTATTAGTCCTTTGAGCCTACATCATCTTTGAATTTATATGGCCGTGCATTTTTGATACCATCACATCGCTTGCGATGAAATAAAGATTTATTACTCTAAATTCATACTACATTTATTAATATCAGCTATGGAGTAAGTAAAATATTAGCTATGGTAATTACTTCTTAGATGAAGCTATAGTTCTGATTGAACGTGCTCATAAATTAGCGCTGTCACTTTCATAAGGTCTCAGTGTACAGATGCAGTGTGCGATAGCAACTTGTAAATCATTATTAGAGTACAAAGTTAAAGTTCGCTTACTTACACCAGTTTTCAACGAGAACTTTTTCTGAGTAGTTGTGACCCTGAAATGCCAAAATATGACTTAAAATCTATCGTAGACTATGGATGGTTATTGCTTAAATGAAATTATTCAAATTTTAATGAAAAATTATTTAAAAGCAAGGTTATAATTAGAGGTGTTTTTAGATTTTTTATGTTATGCTATTGTTATATTATATCAATAAATTCAAAATTCCTGAACTGATGATGAAAAGGAAGGCAAAATAAGAAAGCTTGCAATAATTACCAAAGTGACGACTTCTATGGACCACCATCCATATTTAGCGGGGTAGCCGACGTAAAATTTGTTCTGGTAGAACCCTGCATTACACAACAAACCATAACACTTCAGCTGAAATCATGAAACATTTAAATGCAGAATTTGAACTCAAGTGTTATTCAAATTGGTCACAGTGGGTCCTCCAGAAGTCACCTCAGTCTATTACATAACGCAATTAAATCATTGAGGGAGAATTATCTAAAATAAGTTACGAACTTGGAGTAAAAAATTAAACACAACTTGCAGCACATTAGGCTACATCAAAATTTAATTACATATCACAGAGTAAACGCTTAGAGATCGTCGGACCTCTCGTAGAAAAAACCATTTCAAGTTTTCAAACAAACTCTTTCAAATTGACAGGCATCTACATTTGCCCTCTGCTTTCAAAAGTAAAATGTCAGTGACTGCAGTGAGCTCCCCCCCCCGCTCTTCCTCTGTGATTTTTGCGCAAATGAATTGAGAACATGAACATGGTAACAGAATCTGACTTTATATAATGGAGACCATTTCGGATAAAAGATTTAGCTTGAAGCAAGTTTGCAATGCCGCAGTGAACTAGGATCATGGCAACATTGATTTCAGATGAAGTTCTACCGTTATAAAGTTGTTCCTGCAGCCATCTTCTGCAGATTCTTCCAGCTGGGTCCTGGCAGCACAAAACCTTCAATATTGGCCTAATGTTTTCAGGCATTCGGATTTTTGGCACAGAAACCCGGTCAAACTGTACATTGTATGTTTGCAACTCAATTTCGAGAATGAGTTTGAAAAATTTATAAGGCTCTAGTCTATGACGAATGAACCATATAAATGCTTTCGCACAGTGCAGTTTGTAAACAGATTTATGAGTAGTTAGCCTAGATAATTAACTCAAACGGGTTATTCATTTATCAAATGATCAAAATTTATGTTTGTTCACAGATATGTATAACAAAGATATAAGCCAGAGTCTGCTCTATAATGACACTTTGAACATTTAGGCTGGGTTTGTCAATCAAGTGTCAAGATCATGAGTAGAGGTCGTGACGTCATCTCACCCTATCAGCACTCCGAGATTTTGATCTAGAAATAATTTCACGCAATGTGATTGGTTGCCTGGATCTTAATCTCGGTTAACAATCTCAGGTCTTGGTTTGAAAACGTTACATAATTATTAATGAATATCTTTACAAAAATATCATCAATTAATTAGCAAAGGTACATAAACGCAGCTTTCATACTTAAGAGATAATTCAATTCAAGAATTTTGTGTAATTTCCTATGTTATGTGTTGCAAAAGTGAACGCAGTCGCGGCTTAGTGACAGCATAATTGACGTTCAGAACTCCATTGAACTGCAATCATAAATAATGATCGCATTGGTCTCACGCTATCGCGGCAAAAGTCGGCCTACACAACCGCATGCCAGGACGTCAATTCCATATGGCGTCGATAAGCATGCACCTTTACCAATTATTAACTGATGGTTACGAAATAATACCATCAATAGCCACAGATAAAATAACAAAATTGGCACGCAACTGCTTCAATGTGATGACCATTTTAGGTGAATATTTATCTACCCAGAAGTCGAGATGCAGAATAATGATGATGAAATGACTAAAGGAGATCTGATCTGCTTTACAGCTTTCATAATTATTCCAGATCACATTAGTCCTAAAGCCTACTATTTCAGGCATCCTAAGCAATTCAATCGGCTGGGCAATTTGATCTTCGTGACACACTCAAGACGCCGGATGAATCTGCAAGTTTAATTGATCGTCTTCGAATGTCCAAACTCTCCCAAGGAGCAGGGACGTCCCGGCGAGAATGATTAATTGCTTCATCAAATGAGTTCGTGACCAAAAAGCAGTTGCCTGACTAAGTGAGTGGTCAATTACAAACAACTGATTCAGAAATCAACAACTATTATTAATGGCATTGGGCTTGTACTATTACTTTCAAGGAATTAAACAATAAAGAAATCAAAGCTTTTTGAAGGCCAAATTTTAATTTAACATTAATCATCGCTTCATACAGTTCACAATATATTAAATTCTTAAATAAAAAAATGTTTCAGAATATTTTGAATTAAATTCTATATGAGATCTTCTATCTGCAAAATATAAAGATAGAAAGTTGAGACTGATGCTGACTTTGGCGTAGACGGTAATGGATGAAGTTCGCACTGGCAGTAAATTTGGATGAAGCGCAATGACACGAAAGGAAACTAAAATGCAAACAAGCAAGAACAAGATGAGAAAATTACAACCAAATATAATATAATATTGATCCGTGCGACAACGCTGCGTCCACAAAACCAATCTGAATCTAGATAGTTTTGCAATTTTGATTTGGACAGTGGCTTATATTCACACTGTTTATGCATAATCTTTTATAGTATTTTTGTAGACAATTTAGTTCAAATTTATAATTAACTGTTGACTTTTTGGCACTGTAGCTTATTTGTGAGCAAGTATTTTGCAATTTTCATATTTTTGATTTTGCATGGCGCCAACTCATTTATAATTAATGTTTTTATTTTTGTTTGTGTTGATTGCTCACATTAATTTGGTGAAATAAAGTGTACATTAGTCAGCATACGAGTATATAAGATCGGCATATTTACTGTTGAAGCAACAAGATATTGACTCAGACTAAATACAACTAAATATACCGTTGAAGCACATATTAGATCGCATGTTAACTCATTATTTCAAACTAAATTAATGCCAGTCAAAATCAAATTTGATATGCTTTATTCTTGTACAAAATCTAGAAACTTAAAACATAGATGTCGAGGCATCATTATTTTCCCCTTTGCTCTCCAGATCACATCAGGGTGAGTGGCAAAATCCCTCCTTGGTTACACAACAAAATCTTTATAACCTATCAATTAAATCAATAGTAATGATTATGCAATGATTTGTAAATTGCTAAATTAAATTATCACTTCAAACTTCATGATCAAGCTACAATCCATGTACAATTGTACATACTCCACTCTTGTTTTCTGTAGACGACCTTGTCCGTTTGGATGAACACGGAGACTTGTTTGGGATGATAGAGCAGGTCCGTCTCGTTCTCAAACAAATACCCCCCCTGGCCCTGCGGCAGGTCGCTGCACGACCCGTACACTCGCAGGGTGTAGTTACCCGGCCCTGCGTTCGGAGGCATCTACAAACGTAAATTTCGATTACAATGCAAACATGTGATTGATTGTGATGTTTCATTGATGTGATGTTTCATTGATGTGATGTTTCATTGATGTGATGTTTCATTGATGTGATGTTTCATTGATGTGATGTTTCATTGATGTGACTCAGTTGTTCAGTACTCGCCACAAACAATGAACCTTCACTGTATCTCGATTACAGCGGTTATAGTGTAAAATCCGATCAAGGTAATCTGATGGTTTTTGGGGAGCTCTTATTTTTGTTTAAGAGCCTTAGCTCAGGAGTTTTACTATCTATAATACCACATTTCCCATTCTTCAATTCCATGTAGAAGTCGCAAGCGGGGAGGTGGGGGGGGCGCGGGGAGGGGTCCGTGCCGACGGAGATTTTCAAAGGCGCCACGGATCGCATTTATCGATGCACAGACGCTGGGTTTTTCTATCAAGTGTTACAATTTAAATTGGAGATTAATATCCGAATGATCAATCATAAAGCGTTGAATTAACCATAGATCAAGCTGCAGTGCGCTGATTGGGCGCGATTTCGTCATGACCGGATTAAAATTGAACACTTGATGGAAAATTCCGGTCAAATATGCCGAATATGCATTCCGGACAGATGGGGTGTTGCCACTTTAACCACAGGTCACCACCTTCATTTGGAAGAGTCGCGCGGACCCGCTGGTGAAGCGCTCCTGGTGCTGCGCGTACGACACTCCGTCCTTGCGCACGGACGCGTACACGTCCATGTAGGGCGTGTGAAGCTTCTGCACCGTCACGTACACCTGCACCTCCTGGCTGGGCCGCACGCGCCGTGGCGCCACGATGAAATACGTTCTGCACCAACACACACACAACATCGCGTACCCTTGCAAGCCGGGGAACAAAGAATTGGCTCGCAGCCCAGAGCTCCTTGAGCGAGTCGTAAAAGGCAACTAAGGAGGGGAGAGCGGTGCTGTGCGTGACCCTCCGCAGAGAATCGGACTGTAATAGTCTTCGTTACTACACACTCACAAAGCTCAGTCAGGTCTGCCGTTTCGTTATGGTACTACTTTCTAAAAACTCGCAACATTTTGCCGGCACAAATTTCTAGAATTTCTGTTTAGGTGTCTGATTAAGGTTATCAAACTCATTTCAGACCCTAAGTTTTTGAAGTGTCATTCACTTCGAACCAGTGCGAATTCCGATGTAGACCTACATGTAACCTACGCGAAGTCTGGACAGATTCGTCTAGCCATCGCAAAGTCACAGATCTGTTACTCGTATCCTACTATTCCGTTAATAGTGCTACTAAAGCCCTCCAGACGGAGAAAAAGCAGTCCGCTGTAAACCATCTGTTCGGCCTCCAGCTCAGCCCCCGTAGCGCGACCACACTCAGCGGGGAGGCAAAGATTTTTGCAGGGTGGACAGACCTTTGTATATAAGCTAATAGTAACTTTTCTGGGAGCAGGGGGGGCAGACCTTCCCAGCAGGGGGGGGGGGGAGGCATTGCCTCCCTGTCCTCCCTCACGCTGCGGGCCTGCTCCAGCTGCAGGGAACCGCGCCCAAGTGCGTCACGGAAACAATTGTAAGAAAAACATTGACATTTGGGCTTCATCGGTTGGAAATATCCCAACTCATCTATTTAATTTTGCAAGAAAGGAAGGCGCTGTTTCAGGTCTTGCCTACCGCGGCAAACCTGAAGCGTTGGAATCGGGCTCAAGACTCGTGTCCACTTGTGCGCGTGCGGGAAACCACAGACAAATAAGCATTGTACTGTCTAATTGTTCACCACCAACGGCCCTCCACCGCTATACCGTGCGTCACTATGAAGTGCTGACTGTGATTGTAAACTGGGTGAAACTCAATTTATCTGCAAATCAGCTGTTATACGCTTATCTGTCGGACCCGAAAATAGGCGTACTACCTGTGTACGATCTCTTCACGAGCTGTCGCCCTGATACTGCAATTGTCGATAGCAAGTCAATCTGCACTCTAGAACAAACTGTTTTCCACGAGACAAACTTAGTTTCATCCAGAGACTATATAAGCGAAGCAAATATAGCAATATTGCTAATTGTGGCTCCGCGTTGGCAGCAAATAGAAAAATAGTACCTCACACAATTGAAATATCAGCTCTAGGCTTTATTTCTGACATTGCTGACTTCGCTGAAGCTGTGCATATACCCTCAATGCAAGTTTCTCTAAAACATTATGTCATCGCTGCTCTATTGAAATGCTCGTTTGGGATTTATTGTAATAGTAACAATGCTGCAATTGATGCTGCTTAAGGCATTATTGAGGCATTGACCGTTCCAGCTCTAGTACTAAATTGTTTATCAATTTATGAGCTAGGCTGCGTTCTAGAAAGTGTCGTGTATTTTGCCACATTGGATTGGCATTTATTTATGCATTCTACGGGTGTGTTGCTCGAGAATAAAACGAACGTTTCCATTCTATCTCTCTCTCTCAGCCAATCAAACCAAACCATTAAAACAAATACACGCAACTGCGTTATTCTGAATAAGATGTTGAAAGACAATATTTGAAACCGAGTCTGATATTTGCAAAAGAATTCCACTACACTCACAGTCCAACTTTCCACAGAGATCAATGCAGTTTTTGGCCTGCAGTGTATCAAAATATCAAAGCCCAAACATAAAATATTAAAAAAGTACAGCTGAACCCTTTTCGCGAAAGGCATCCAAGAAATTTCTGCTAGGCCTACGTGTATGCGACGACTAGGCCCCAACAGCTATAACTTCATAAACTGTGTGATAATTTCAAAAGGAGTGGTTTTACTAATTAGGCGACTCTGCTAATGAAATTACACCATTTTATCCTATCCAGATTCCAGATCACAGCAATCGAATAGGCATTTACTGGCCAGAAGGTCCGACCAACACGTAGGGGGCGTAGGCCCGCCGAAAGTTATAAACTGAATTCTTCATGGTTTACCAGACAGCGGCTGCTGTATATTTGGGAGCATGCTGGACGTTAAGTGACGTTTTTATTCGATGCGTTGATAACTTCGACCCAGTTTTACAGTGGTGAAGCGCGCCTTCAATAACACTAAACGTGCCACTACGACCATCTTTATAGTCAAACGAAAATTCGTGACCGTTACAAAGTCTATAATCATCACACGAGTATCAGCCACTACTCATAATAATAAATGAGATTTCGGTGAAGGGTTTAGGAGGTGGCGGTGATTAGCGATTGTTCGATTGCGAGAATATAATGACATCCGTACTCTCGGATTTAGTCATAGAAGGTGCAGAAACTAGCGACCTCGTACCAATTATAAAAATAGACGCGCCGCACGACAACGGCTATAGGCCTACCCATCTCGTGCTCTGGACACAAAAAGAGATTGCCAAGCACTCTAAAATGGCGCCGTTACCGCCAGATCAGACTTAACTGGATTTCTGTTGGCCCTCAGAAGCGAAGCAAATTTCGACAACCAATAGCGTCATCGCTAACACCAAACGCTGCAATTGCTAGGTGGTTAGCAATCTCTTCTTTGAGTCCCACGCGCCTGCAGTGTCGCGCGCCTCTAGCGTGTATGCATGTAGCATCTCCCAGCTAGCGACCGCCTTCCGGTCAGAACGTCTTTGAGAGATGACCGAGTCCGGGTATTTTGTTTGTTAAACCGCCCACTACAGCACTGGAGCATTGTAAAGGCGAATTATTTGTCACTTGACATCGCGACCAACACACCGGGGAAAGTCTTAAGCTCCCGGTCGGGGTCAATTTTGTCGCGGTGTCAGGGGCATCGGCGAAATTAATGGGACCTAATGTTCTACATCTAAGTTCACGACATGCACAGAAAGTTTTCTGATTTCTGGAGTTCTTGTGCACAAATCACACGAAAATAGACCTGAAACTATCTACCACAGTGTACATTACATTGTTTCTTGCAGGTTTGGCTATGGCACATACATGTAGGCTACAATACTTTTCGATTAGCCTACCCAAAGCATGGATTTTATTTAGGCTGCTGTAAGATATCGAAATGATAAATAAAGAAAACGACTTTAAAAAGGCTCCGATTGTCATGCGCAATTATGTCGATTGCTGCAGATACAGTGTAATGTATGAGCATGTTTCGTCTAACTACAGTGACAGTTGGGATTAGTTAGTCTAGAGTCTAGACAATATAACGGAGCTTCAACGAGCAAACTACAATGATTTATCACCACAACAAACAAACGTCTCAAGTCACGATGTCAATATTTTCTCATGCATAAGTATGTCGACTAGCCTACTTTGATAAGGAAGAACAGACGTCACGGCTTGAGGCACGCTACGCTGAATTAGTAGGCCGGGCTCATCCAGCTTCTCTGGATCAGCAACAGTATGATAGCAGCGGCAGACGAACAACATTTCTCAACTTAGCACGGCGCAAATGTCATGGTTCCCATCGTTAATTTTTATTTCAGTAGCATGTTCAGTAGGCCTATTCAGAAGCGTGAAATTAGCTTATTGTCAGCGAAGAAGCGTAAATTACTTACAATGGAAATCGTAATAACTTTTTCCTAAGCATTTTTGGCGATGATGATTGATTGGTTCGGTCAAAATGCTGCGCTTATTTGACGAAGAGAAGAAGTAGGCCCATGATGAAACTAATTCAACTGGGAAAGAAGTGTTAATAAACAGGTCCCAGGTTAATGCTGCAAGCTAGGGAACAAAGAATTGGCTAGCAGTCCAGAGTTCCCCGCGCGAGTCGTAAAAGACGACTAAAGATGGGGCAGCGGTTCTTTGCTTAGCATAGCCGAGGCCGAGGCACAGAACCGGACTGTAATAGTCTTTGTTACTACACACGGTACTTAAACTCCAAAGAAGAGAGCTACTGTAAAATATAAAATATTTATAAGCTAAATTTAAAACTGATCCTATAATTATGTGACAATCAAGACTCACGAGTCACGACTGTGCCACTCAATAATAAAACAATCATATCTATAGTTCAATTTCACATAATCTTTCTAACGTTATTATGTATCTAAATAATATTCGCCTTACAGCAGTATAGGATTACGATACGTGTATCTATAGGGCCTCAACGACGTGCGTAATACTAAACATCCTAATCATTTTTATTTCTTACAGAGAAAAGAAAGAGTGAGACAGACTGACGGTCGAGGGGGCAGGCGGTATCCGTCGTGTTCGCTGTACGTAGCCACCCCCTGCAGAGATTGGATCCTCTGCGGGGCAGCTGGCGCGGTCAGTCCCAGCAGCATCAAGACGACCAAGACTGGACCCACGCCACCAGCCGCTTCAAGTGAACGCTGGTCATCGAGCTTCATCATTGACAGCTAGAAATAAATGTATGTATGTATGTATATATATTGCACTTTTAACGCACCAAAAATATGTCATGCAAACGGAGATGGAAAAACA
>JAQIWG010004838.1:0-15398 GCA_034695025.1 Chamaedrilus cognettii | reverse complement strand
TGGTTCAGGATTTAGCCTATGCAAAAAGGTGGGCTAAATCCTGAATCACCATTAAATCCGTGTTGGAGAAACCAGCCCTCGATCTATAGTCGCCAGATTCAATGGTCTCGGGTCGCAGGATTTGCACTAGGCTAAATTAAAAATAATTACATGTATTATCATAGGCTATAATATTGGTAGGCCTACTCTCATCACTGCGATGCCAGAAACAGCACTGAAGACCCTGGCGTTTCGAGACGGCCAAACGACATGAGCCTTGGCGTCTGAAGCCAAGAAAAAGGCTGACCTCGGACCAAATAGCTCGAGTAATTGAGCCTTGAGGGCCACATGCTTATCCTTTTGGCCTAAATATCGATAGCCTAAAATGGTAGCCGCTGTAAGAAACTAGGAGACTTCTATTTAACATTCATGCCTGCATGCAGCGCGCGACTGGTTTTCGCTGGTTTGTTACAGCCTGGTCCAGATGGTTAGCGGACCGAAACGCATATAAATGCCATAGCCTACAGGAGCTATCTTTAGCATCGTTATTATAAATCTATTCGAAATCTAACATCACCTTATCATTTGACCTTAAAACAATATCATTGATCAAAATCTAATTTAATGTAAATGTAAGCTAAACCTGATCCTAACCCTAAAACAGTCAAATTAAAAAACGCTCAAATATTAATCCTAAACGAATGCGAGTCGAACCTCTGGCATCCAGGGGAAGGAAAGTAAATACTGATTCACATAGATAAACAATAAACTAAGCCTATGCATGCCTAAAATAATATTTTTGCCTTATTATTCTTTCTGTGTGTTGCAACTAAGTCTTGACCTTCATTAACTGTATTAGGCAGTGTCCAGGCTGTGTCCAGCAGGTCTTATTAATATTAATTTGAAATTTGTAAATATCAGATCGGACTTTTGACTTTTCAAGAATAACGAGGCTACCAATTATCTCGCAGCTATGATTCAAGCAGGTGACGATTTTTCTATCTCCGTTTGCTTGAATAAGTGCACACATACGTACATTTCCTTGCCAGAACAACAAATTAAAAAATAATAAGAAAATGATAATAATTATTCAAAATTTCTTTTAGTAGGACCTGAGTGGTATCTCTGTTTTAATAACTATTTTAAACTTAAATAATTAACTTTGCTTATATTATCGCTCATTGCTAATAAGCATGAAAAGCATCTACTTATGCTTTGAATAGGGTAACTTTTAACAACCTAATACGGCCGCCATGCCCTATACCCCGAACGAGTTAGAGACCAAGCTTAAGGAGGCCCTTGAGGCATCCCTCGTGGTATTTGTTAAGCTTTTTTGTTAAAATTTCAGTAAATTTAGTTAAAACATGAACTTGTGACCACAAGCATATAAATATTTTGAGATAAAATTTATTCCGAGTTGTCAGAAAATCATATTATGAATAGGAATGGGCTAATGTCAAGTGTGATCACAAAGAGATCATATTTTGAGATATAAATTAAAATTGAGTTCTCATAAAATAATATTATGAATAGAAATTATGTAATGTCAAATTTATTTAGGACTCGATATGACAATGAATGAAACTATGAATTACAACTATTATGTGGTGTATGCCAAAGCCGTGTGCATGATGACAACTAGGCTATCATAGCTGGTCACTGCTTTTGTTGCAGAAAGTGGAGGACTTAACAGACGGATGCGGGGGCAAGTTTAGCGCCCTTGTCGTCTCAAAGCGTTTCGAGGGAGTTGCACTGCTGCAGCGACACAGGTCTGAAATCAATAATATTTATTGACTTTTTCATTCATGTAGGTATATTCAATTCTTTAATTTTATTGATTTATGCTCAACAGATGGCATTTAAGCTGAGCTTGGTTTTCACGGCCGGATACCCTTCCTGACGCCAACCAAATAAATAATTATCGGGCACGGTGTTAGCAGTTAGCGACACTTGTTACAGATATCTACCTGTCTATTAATAGTAATAAATAAATTAATATAATAATTATATATAATTATATAATATAATATTATATTATTTAAGTTTTTTCATAAAAACGTGCAGAACTTAAACGTTTGCAGCATGTTAAGATGTTTTATCCTCAAGTTTTGTTGTCTAAAATATTGCTGTTGACAAGATTGACTTTTGTAATGACTCTTGTGATGAAGTAATAAATGTTAAAAAAAGAAGATTGCTAAATGTTAAGTTGCTGTATTGTTGTTACTGTGTACTGGGCAGGATGGTCAATGAAGCTCTGGAGGTGGAGTTGAAGACCATCCATGCGCTGACTATCAAGACTCTCACACCGGAACAATGGGAAAAACAGCAGAGTTCTGCGTCCTAGCATTTCTATTGGACTGCATATTGCTTTGTCTAACCAAATACTGGCGCAGTAATAGCGGCAAGTGAATGTTGTTGGTGTTAAAATCGAACGACACAAGCTCTGAGCTAAAAACGGACGTCGTGTGGTTTACTGTTTATGAATTGACAAGGGATGAAATTTGAATTTGTGACGTCTGATTCAAACACTATTTAAAGTCGTGCGAGTGGCGACCGAGATATTAACCTCAGATCTAAAGTTAAACCCTTGATTGAGTAACCCGGCGTAAAGGTTACTATATCTTGCACTGCTGTCTGGTATGATTTAATTGCTAGACTTTGAATAGAAGAAGGCCTGCATCAGAAATAAAATTCTTATGATCTGTAAGCTTACATGAGCAGCATGTTGTAAGAATAATAATGTCAAAAATGTATTTTCACGTGCGTGTAATTTTGGCGAATTTCACGAATCAGTGAAACTCGCGAAAATTACTTGCGCGAAAATAAAGCTGCATATGCTATTTTGCAGTTCTCAAAAACCTGAAAATAAAGTGCGCAGCTAAATTTTGGAGAGGCAAAACCGCAAAAATAGCATGCAGCAAAAATTTCATGTTTTGTATTACTGGCGATAAATGTATGATAGGCCAGTATGGATGTAAGGATGTGATCGGTGTTACGTGGTATTTAATCCCCGAGAGACATAGAATATGTTTGAGATCGTGCGAAAAATTTTCAGTATACATTAAACTTTGCATAGCGTTGAATGTATTTGTAATTTGTTTTATTGGCAAAATTTTTGTTGTTTTTAAAATAAAGACAAAGTTGAATTCAAAGGAATATATTCTATATGTTTTTGGACGATTTATAAAATTCCGATTGCAGATTCCGATTCCCCGTATACCCAAGATCATCAATCTTGGCCAATACAAAACTTCTACACAAAAATCTCTGTGGCGGGTTGCTTCCATGGACGCTAAAACTGTCAACTTTACTGGTCGTCTACTGAAACTAGAAATTCAAAAAATATGACTGGTCGTCTCACTGTAGGCCTACTGCTAAGTCTGGGCAGGCATAACAGTTTCTGAATGCTAGCCCAATATATTGTTCGTTCGGCAACGTGCAGATTCTAATAATAGGACTTGAACGCTAGCATTTCAGCAATAAATCATCAAAACGCTTGCATTTCGGCAATAAATCATCATAACGCTTGCATTTCGGCATTAAATCATAATAAACAAAATACTAGTACACCATCCAATACATAAATAACTGCTAACAACAATAACAGTTCAACATTAACAGTCTCGTGCTCTCCATGTCCAAGGCCTTTTTAGTACGGAACTTCGTTTGTAGCCTGGCTAGCCTAGAAGTTAGAACTATGCCTCTCTGTGTGCTTAGACAAGCTCTAGAAGCAAAGCCAATGTGTTTAGGCAAGCTTGAGCAGTAGAGCTTTGCAGAAGTCGGGAAGGTCGGAGGGAACGCGTGACGTCACCAGGTTGCCATCGACAACCACAGCAGCGTCCTCGTATATGCCCCTGCAGCGCAGCATAGCATGAGAGAGTTGTGAGAAATAATGTTGCACGATTGCATTGTAGCGCTAAAATGAACCTTATTACAAGTAAACGATATGTGACTCCGTTATTGGATCAAAAAAGTATGTATAGTAATAACGCGAATGCTATTCACCATGACAACATGACGGACTTACATGATGGAAGGACAGATCTTTAGGTTGCCGAGAATTCAACAAGAAGTGCACGGAAACGCAGAAGAATTAAGTTTTAGCTACGATCACAGCGTATTCTCTTTACTATTAGTTACTATCATCTAACTATCAATAATAGTTATTTTGAATAAGTTACACAGTTTGTACACAGCCAAAGACACATCAGCCTACAAAATAATTCCTTATCATACACGGATATAGAGCTGTTAGAGTTAATCATTACCCGGCGTTCTCCACGTCGTCCTTGATGGCCACAAAGCAGGTCAGACGACGGCCCTGCAGACACTTGGCCGAACAGAGCATCCACGCTCCGTGACAGATAGCGGCCACCGGCTTACCTGCACCAATACATGCACCGGCTCAGCTACACATTAAGTTAATTACTGTAAAACCTGAAATTCTTGCTGTATGTTATTTGGGCGGCATTGGTATGTTCATTGGCTCTAAGAAATTTTGCTGCACCTAATTTTCGCATTTTTCAGGACTGCCAAATATACTACAGCTTTTGGAGCTTTATTTCAGCTGAATGTAATTTTGGAAAATTTCTCCGATTCACGAAACTTGTCAAAATGACACGCACGTGAAAACATCATGTTTAGTAACGCTAAGACAAGACTAGATCAGCTGTTTGCCTACAGCCACACACTGAACTCATTAACTTATTCGTCTATATGACAACAGCGGCCTATGCACTATACAGCATGCAGTAGCAAACCAAACAGTATAATTGCAGAGTTCAGTTCAGCTCAGATTAAGTAGTAGTACTACGCCTGCTCCTTATAAAACAGGCTATAGTGCTATTCAAAGCTTCACAGGCTATAGTGCTATTGCCAAGCTTCAAATTTAAATCGTTTAGGCCTATATCACAAAAGTCGATTTAACGCGTAATCTTAGGCCTCTGCCTTTCAAATTAGGTGTACTGTTGCTGAAATAGTTTCATTGGCGTATTACGCCTACTGAACTTAACCCTGTTTGTGTACATATCTGCGCAGCAAAAAATTGGTCGTAAAAATACACCATCTGAGTGATCAAAACTAAAACACTCGCCAATCCAATCTTACCAAGGAGCACTCTACCTCCTTATGGTTCATTTAGCAGAGCCTCAAATCGCTAAACATGCAAATACAATTTTGGTAACTAAATGAACTCTCGTACCGGCCTCCATCATGTTCTTGACGAGATCGACGAAGCGTTTGTCGCGACGCAGATAGTCTGGGCACCAGCCCCCGGGAATGATCAGCGCGTCCAGACCCTGCAGAATTATCAGCAAATCGGCTACATGTTTCAACTGATTAACGATCAAAGACATATAATGAGCACAATTCAACTAAACTGAACATACAATTCTACATCTGGACAATATTTAAATCTCACAGATCTTCATCAAGTAACCATATCTTTAAAAAGACATTTGAAATGTATGTTCACTAAAGGCTGAATTATTAATTTATAACAATAGGTCCTATTTTTATGAATTAAAATAGTAAGATTTAGGTGATCTGGCAATACCATCGGCCAATTAACTTGGCCACCTAATTTTTAAGATCCTCAAATGTAGACCATTCGTCTTAAAATTATATGCCAAGAAATTCTTTAGTAAAATTATTACTATACTCAGATATTTTTCTCGCACTGGTAATGTTTTCAACACTTCAATAAAGCTGCACCTCATTCGTGACGTCATCGATGCAGACGTCAGCCTTGCAGGGATAGCCATGCTTGGAGGTGTACGCCTTCTTGACCTCCGGGGCGATGGTGATTGTCTCAAACCCCGCCTCACGTAGCCTCAGCAGCGGGTACCACACCTGTCACAGGGCAACAAACTGGATATATATATCTACGCTAGTAAATGCACAGTAACAATAATAAAATAATATCGCTGCTCTTGACAATTTTGCAGATTGTGGCCAAATCCGTATTCATCTGTAAATTTATCAAAAAAACAGGCTATGGTATTAACAAATAATATCTAAGCAAATACCAAATAATTAAGGAGAGTTCCAAGTCAGGTAAGATCAACACGACCAATACTTGGTCGTGTTGCCTACTTTACAGCTTTACAATCCAATGACCCCCTGCAGGCCGGGGAACAAAGAATTGACTTGCAGCCCCGAGCGAGTCGTAAAAGGCGCCAAAAGAAGGGGGAGCGATTCTTTGCGGCCTCCCTTGCACAGAACCTGACTATAAATAGTATTTGTTCTGCAAACGGTTCCTAAACTATAAAAAACAAACAAAATACAAGCAAATGCGACAAGTTATGCTAATATCGCTCACTACATCCTTAGCACCAAGCCAAAAAGGTAATATTAAATTACCTCCAAATCCTCGTAGTTAAACTCGAGCAGGATTCCAACTTTCTTCGGTGCCGCCATCTTGTTGTCGAGGAAGTCAATGTCCGGGGTCGGGGGCAAGTTCCACTTCAAAGTTGAATTCTGTTCTAAATCAAATTGCAAGAAACGCATGAGATGGGGCTAAAGCGCAGTGATGCCACTCAAGTTTTTTAAGCTGCGCATTTTTCGGATAAGAAAATAATTTATATTTTGAAGCAAAAATATTTTTATTTAATCCGAATTTGTCAATTCGGATTGACAAAATTGTTATCACAGTGCAGAAAACATTATACCAGCAAACCCCTCCCCCTTCTTTTTGTAGACTAAATCCAACTGATCTACAAAATAATCAAATCCATCTGATCCAGCTTTTTTGTTTCTACGAAAGCCGATGGAGACAAAAAATGCTGCGTTCGTGGGCACAAAAAAAAACTGCGTTCGTGGAGACAAAAGCGCCGTTCATGGAGACAGAAAATGCTGCATTCTTATTGTTTAAGACTTAAGAGACATCTTAAGCCCATTTAATTTTATGAGATTTTCGGCTCCGAATAGTCTTTATCACTTGACTCGTCTTGGTCAATGTGGGTAGAGTAGGAAGTGACGTAGGTAGACTTGTCCATTGTAAGCAAAACAGGCGCCATTTTGAACCCGAGAAGTGGCTCTTAAGGTAACTTCACAGTGCAGACTGAGGTTAAAGGAGCATCCCAGAGCTCCCAGGGCGAGTCATCAAAATTCTCGACTTTAAAATGTATTCAGCATCAACTGTTGTCATGTCAACCAACGGTCCCCGGCGCGGGCGCTCTCATCTAGCGAATTAAATATTGCCTAAACGTTCACGACAGCGTAACTGTCTGAACTCCGCTATGATCTAGCGGGTTCAAAATGGTCGCATAGATAACCAAAAGTGGGCGTGGCCTTCGTATCTCCCTATTTCAACTATTTCTGGCCTTGATCGCTTCATATTTTAAATGCGCTTTTATTTTTTTATCGACTGGCATCACTGGCTCTGGAGTGGCACTATGGGCGTGGCAGCTCAACTTTCACTTTCGTTTTCTATTACGTCACTTGTTGGCAACCTCAATGGTGTGCAAGCTGTGGTGCAAGAGCTAGGTAAAGTATTTAATAACTCAACTTTATCGCACAAAATACAATAGCCTACCACAGCAAACAGTATCTGCACCGCCGTAAGTTGAACCTGTGCTTAACATTACGGTAAATTTACAGTAATTGTCTTGATAGCAGTTTTGGTATTCTTTTATTCTTACTGCCGGTTGCTCGATCTCGATTTGAAGTGCGATTTAATTTTGTAGTACGTTTTAACCAATGAAAATCTCTGGGAGAATTGTATCGAATAATTTTATTGGTCAATTCGGACGACAAAACTAAATGGCACTTAAAATCGAGGTCGAGCAACCGGCAGTAAGATAATTATTCTATTAATAATATTTAAATAATATTATGAGGTGCACCGAAATGTGTTCATACGAATGCGTGCTTCATTTTGACGTTAAATCAGTTTGAAAGAGATCAGCACTTGCAGCGTTTTGAATGAGGGCGTGGGATGACGCTCTCAACTGGTTGGGGGGTATAGACGATTCCGGACGCTAATTTAAAGGCTTAATAAAAAATATGAATTTAACTGAAATGATGAACTTGACTACAATTTTCGCTTTCAGTTAGGCTTTATTTGAATCGAGGCGCGTAGGACAGGATAGGCTACTGCTTTTGTTTTCTCACCACTGCGTCTGTTGAATTTAGAACATTCAATTGGTGAATTGAGATATCCTCCACCTCACAAGTTGCTCTGTTGCGATGGCTGCCTCCTTGCCGTTTGAAGTTGCCTCATATGCGGCACAAGCGAAGTGCTGGCCGGCCATAGGCCGACACATCCTGGCCCACTTTGACGAATGTTCGATCATCGTCTACCAAGCCTACAACGACAACATCGCCAAGGCCGCAGTGAAGTCCAACAGCTTCCACTCTGATCTCGTACGCCAGGCCGGCTACAGCATGACGAGGATGTCCTGGATCAAAACGAATTTTCTCTGGATGATGTATCGCTCCGGTTGGGCGTCCAAGTCGCACCAGGAGAGGATTCTCGCGATCCGCATCACACGGGAGGGGTTTGAGGAAATCCTGCGTACAGCCTCCACTCACGGAGAAGGCGATGTGCGTTTGCAGTGGGACCCGGACCACACTCCGCTGGGCACGAAGGCGGAAGGTCGAAGAGCGATTCAGCTGGGACTGCGCGGGAAGACACTGGAGAGGTTTTCTCGGGATTTTGTTGTAAAGATCGATGACGTCACGGATTTTGTTAAGGAGCAGGCAACGAATTGTTCCGGGGAGTGCGATCTGTTGATGTGTCCGGTTGAGACGGTTTACGTTTGCGTCGATGATGCTGCGAAGGCTATTGGTGTGGATGCTGTGGAATAAATTAAAGACGGCTGAGTTGGAGTCTCTATTGAGCTTTAATACTTGAACACATAGGTGTAACTAAGGGAATCAATGATTATCTGTGGGGGTCTGAAGCAGTATATACTGTATGCATGTTCTGTAGCTTTGTGTATACTTTTGACAAATGCATGCTCTGTTGTAACTTCAAAAGTTGATCAGAATAAATTTGTTTAGTCAGCTCAGGCAGATTTTTGGCAAAAATATCGATTATAGCATACACATTTTCTCTCGCTAAAAGATTAAGTAAATTTCCTCAGTATACACCTTCCTGTAAAGAAAACATTGTAGATGCCGTCAAACTGCACACTGACTTTGAAATAGCCTAGCGTAGATAAATTTATTTTTATATTACAGAACTGATGGTACCGTACATATTGGCAGATCACTTTATTTTGAGAAATATATTTAGAAATGGACTTTGGATTACAAATTTGTGTGTGCAAAATGTTTTGTCTTTTTCTCTTGAAAGATAGAGTGTAAAAAATTTATTATTAATGGCACTTCAGTCACTTGAATGTAATTGGTCTACTGTAACGCGGCCCAGGTTCACTAAAATAAAAAAACAGCCTTTTTAAAAATAGAAGTTAATTTATTGCTATTTCAATATATTTCAAATCAAATTAAATTTGAAAAGATAATGAAGAATCTGCTATATTGAATTTGTTTTTGCAAAACATTTTATCGCAATTAAATTTGAGTAACATCAATTTGATCCGAATTGAAAAAAAAGAAGTTAATTGTCAGTATTTTACAATCAACTCAAATTCTGAAGTGATCTATATACATCTTCTAATGTACTGAACAAGTAATTTTTTAACACCAGTAGTAATCTACCAGAAGCTCAATTTTGAGACTACAATAATATGCAATGGCCCGTGGGCCTGCTTATAAATATTATGCTCAGTTCACTTCAGCCCTTACAAAATAGGAGTAACGTTATGCCTGCTGCTTATAAAATATGAGTAGTGTACTCCTATGCCTTTCAAAAAAGGAGTAGGCCTAGAGTAGGCCTACTCCGCCATCGTCCATTTTTTAGAGTAATGTACTCCTACCCATTTCTAAATCTGAGTAGTTTCAAAAAAACTTTGTTTTTGGAGTACTACTATTACTAAAGATATCCCTGATTATTCTATGATGCTGTTGCATGATATGACATTGTACATAATACTGGCAGCCCAGGGCCATAGACGGGGGTAAATTGGGGGTTCAAGCCCCTCTCAAAAATGATCGAAGATTTTCTTGGCGTTTACCATAACATTGTCAGTGTTTTCTAAAAGGTGAAAAAATCCCCCCAAAATTTTGAAACCCCTTCTGAAATTTGAAGACTAGGGCCTACTTCCGTTCAATTATTATCGATGACTAAAGACCTAGGACTGTAAAAAAGGACACGCACTAATTATGTCCTCAAAAATATATGTCGGCATTCTCCCTACTTGCTAGTTCAATCCTGGGGGAAAAATTCTCCGTCGGCATCCCCCTCCCCGGCCCCCCACACTCGATGGTTCCGCTTGTGAATCAAAAGTCAACCCTCCCCTGAAATTAAGTTCAGCTTACAGCCCTGACGACTGGTGCTTACTGCTAGTGTTATCATAGGACCAAAAAGGTAATATTCCTAGATTCTGGGTATCTTAGCGGAGCCTGAAAATATTCCTGGATTGCATTTTTACTAAAAAAATCAAGCTCCCATTATAAATACACCCTTTTTTATATCCCAAGAAATCTAGGAAGTACATTGAATATGAGATCCCTCAATCACTGAAATATCCCTAAATCTAGTGATATAATATATCCCAGGCAGTGTGGCATTACTACTTGCCATGGCAAGGTATAAGAGGTATCAGATTCAATTATTGTTGTGTGTTATAAGCAGATCCCAATACATGTACATTATGGCCTACGAGTCGCAGCAGTCGTGTGACTCCAGCAAAGGCTTCAACGCCTACACCGAGTTCAAGGAGTTTGACCGCAAGCAAATACAACACTACCAGAAAATGTTCAAACAGTGAGTCCTCTATATCTGCATCCAGTGTGTACACACACAGTTCACTCCCTGTTACAAGAATGCCCTGCACAGAAATGCAACAAATATGTGTGGTTTTACTTTTGTGCCGTTTTTGGCTTATGGGTTTTTAAAGCAGGCCGAAAGCATGAGTGTATGATTCCGTCTCTGCTTCTATGCAGAACATCCACTATGCAGATTTTTGCAAATGTTTGAAATCATATTGCTGGTGTGACAACTTGATAAGTGCAATGTTTTAGTCTGTTTTGTGATTGGCATATTTTTTCAGGGCCTGATCTGGGTCTTGAAAAAAATTCGTCAAACATTCACCATACGATATTCTGTTTTGCCAGGCCATACTTTTTTCGCCAAATTTGTTACACATTGTCATTCGTTCCCTTGGAGGGCACTTGAATATATTCAATTTATTGCTCTTTTCATCACCATATTGCCAGTCACTGAGCTTCGAAAAATGAAGTATTAATAAAGCATTCGCCAAGGGCTTTCGCCAAATGGAAAAATAATCAGCCACTGGTCAAAACTATTTTTTTTGCCAGATTTTTGCGACTTGCAGATCAAGCCCAGGTTGAGGAGCATATTTAGTTGAGGATCATATTAAGTTAAGGATCATATTTAGTTCAGGATTATATTTAGTTGAGGATCATGTCTAGTTGAGGATCATGTTTAGTTGAGGATCATATTTATTTGAGGATCATATTTAGTTGAGGATCATATTTAGTTGAGGATCATATTTAGTTGAGGATCAGATTTAGTTGGGGATCATGTTTAATTCAGGATCATATTTAGTTGAGGATCATGTCTAGTTGAGGATCATGTCCAATTGAGGATCATATTTAGTTGAGGATCATATTTAGTTGAGGAATCTTTGATCAACCAGTGTGTTGTAGGTCTATATGCTTTTTTTTCTTCCTTCATTCTTCTATTGAACTTTGGTACAATAGCGGTATAGCTGCAGTTTAAATAGTCAACACTGCATACATGCAAAATTATCTCCTATTGCACGTTACTTTATATGCACCATATCGATCTTGTTTAGCAAATATGTGACCATGGTAGAAGCTTGAAAATAAAGACATTAGAGACATATTTTTTCAAGATAAATTTCATTACGTCAAATGAAGAACTATCATTTAAGGGCGACAATCTGAGATACAAAAAAATTCACTTCCGATTGCAGTTACGACACGAACAAGGACGGATTCATCGATGCGGAGGAGCTGGGGCACCTCATGGAGAAACTGAAGTATGGGCAGACGGGGGAGGGACTGGCGGCGATGATTGGGGAGGTGGATGAGGATGGAGACTCAAGGATTAGTCTTAGGGAGGCAAGTTATTGATTGATTGATGGATTGAGTGATTGATTGATTTGATTCATTGATGAGTGAGGGATTGGTGGCTGTAACTGACGACATTAAGCTTTCCAATAGAGAATGCAATTCATTGTATATTTATTTACTTTGAGCCTAATTTTTAAACAAAATTATTTGTGAAAATGGTTTGAAAATCGTAGGTTAAAATTTGACATTAAATTTTAGCCTTTCCTGATGGCTTTAAATAATCAAGGCTATTTGAAAGGCTATTAAATGTTTCTTATGGACGTGTACTAACTATTTTTTTAACAATCTTACATATCTTTTATTGCTTAATATTTAGTTCAGTCACTGCTTGAAATTGATTGCTATGACAATGTTCATTTTTTGTTTTAATTTGATAGGCCTTAGTTAAAGTTTAAGATGTTATGAAAGCCTAACGGCTCAGTGCCTGCTATATTTTTAACTTAAACTTTAATTTTTTGTTTATGAAAAGAGGGTTAGATTTGTTTGCATCTTCTGACTCTTTTTTGATACTAATTTGATTAGGTGCATTTTCTCAGTACTAATTTTATAGATATCTAGTTGTGTAATTGAGACCTTGTGTTGGTATGTGTCGTACAGTTCCTGCTGGTGTTCCTCAAGGCCAAGAATGAAGAGTTGCAGCACGAGGGTTGGAAGAAGGTCTACAAGCAGATTCACGTCGACACGTCCTAAGTCCTTGAAGGGACTCGCATGTGATGAGAAGTGTCAGAAATACGAATACATTTACATTTGTTAGTATAAAATATTGTCAGTTGATCAGCAGAAGTTAGTTACTACCACTGTAGGGTTGCCAGACGCCTTTATTTCAAGGGATGTTCCTTATTTGAGGGCATTTGTCCCGTGTCCCTTATGAAGGGCATAATGGATGCCAATTGTCCCTTATTTGGGCCGATACTCCAATATTCATCATGTGATTGCAACAAAACTGTATTTTTTGAAAGATTGAAAACTTCTAAATAATATCTAATGTCCTAAATGTAGAGGCACAAATTGTTCATATTTGACTATGTGTTGCTACAATCGTGCGTATCTCTGAACAAAATTTTGTTACACTAAATGTACTTTACATGTATATAGTGAAAAACAAGTAAGCCCAATGTAGTTTATACAAAGTAACAAAAAAATTGAATCACGCATGCTGATTATTTTGTGTCCCTTATTCGAAGATGAAAATCTGGTCTGACTACCAGGATAGTCTTCAGGATAGTTGTTCAGTAAATTGTCTTTGTCATGAGTGTCCGAGGAGATTTTTTAAAAATTCTCTTTGGTGCTGGAGTAAAAGAAAGATTTGCGAAAGAATTGTGCCCGATTACGCGCTCAAAAAACCTCAATTGAACATTTGCAGAGAGAATATCAGTGCGTGCTCAAAATTATCATTTTTTTAAAGTGAGAGATTTTGTTGGAAACATTTTCGCCTGAGAAATCTGTGAGCGTCAGAGGATTTTTATGTAAAATACACATCAAACTGTTGTGTAGATTGTGCTTACCTGCGGAACGTACTTTTTAATTATTGTGACTGTGTAAGCCAGGTACGTAGCGTGGTGGGGGCAGGGGGGGCATTGCGCCCCCGGAGTCTATGCCCCCCTGCTCCCAAAAAGTTACTATTGGTTTATGGGCTTGCCCCCCCTGCTCTTTGTGGAAATAAAGCCCTTGCCCCCCCTACTCTGATGAAAGATATGCTCCCCCTGCTCTGTGTAGAGTCAAGTTGTTGCCCCCCCTGCTTGGCCTGATATGTTGATTAGATAGGGAGAAATGGATAATGACTATTAAGAACGGCGCAAAAAATTTCTGTTAGCACCCCCTCCCCCTCCCCCCGCTCGTGAGATTAATTTGAGGAGAAAAGTGTCACAAATATGCAGTGAGCAGAGCTCCAAAATGTCTGCCCCTGCTGCTAAAATTCTTGCCTCCGCGCTGAGAATGGTCACGTTACGGCCCTGGTGCAAGCGCATCTGACATTTAAAAATAGTTAAGTTTGAACTAATAGTTAATTGATGTATCAATTACAGTGGGCTAGCTGACCGAATTACTCAATCACCTAAAGCGGTAATCAATAGGGAGGATCAATTGTAAAATTGGCAAATATTAAACTAATTTGTATCAATTTACTACAGCACTGCTCATCAAGGTGCAATGCCAGACTATTTTCGTAGTCGCCAATTTAAAGACTATTAAATAATTACATGCTGTATTGTTGCTCATCAGTAGACCTTAGTTGTTTTTAGTTGTTAGTAGTTGTTATCATAACTTCTCTTCTAACATTCGCTTGAATCTCAGCTTGCAATGTGTTCATGTCGTTGATATTTGAAACTTAAGTGAAAGTTCCAAGTTTCATTTATTCACTTGTGATATCATTTTTATGCCTGTAGTGAGATGCGTAGCTTATACTAAATTGGTTAGACGTTTATAGTGTTAAAGGGCGTTTTCAATTATTTCTTGCGTAGTTATTTTGCTCATCTGCTAAGACTCTGCTAGAACCGGTTTATATTGTGTTCATATCTCTAATTTTTAAAGGTCTACCCTGTGTTACATAGAGTATCTAGGAATCCAAATTTATTATGCATATCGCTTTATATCTTTTGTATCTTTTTTTGTATTTATACCGGTATTTTTGGTACATTCAATTGTAATTAATGTTGCTGTTGCTTTTTGGATTTTATATTCGTAGAGAATGCAATTTTAATGAGTTATACTAACTCGTCATTTGCGCAAAAGTTTAGTGTCAATTAATCGACATCGGAATATCAGTGCCAAAAACCTTCTCGCTAACTATAGGACCATATTGAATTTTTTTATCAATAAACTTCAGTTTCTGATTGAATTTACCATCTCTACGGTCTATTGACTTTACAAAGCACAGTTATGACAACTGTTTTAATTTTATCAATAAAGGCACTGTTGTTTGTCGTTGTACTGTTGTTTCACTGCTTGAACCCATAGGAAATCAAACTATTTACTGAATATCTTTATTTCACTTATGCGAGTATAGCAGAAAACGTACACACACAATTATATAGATTACGTCTCACAAAGCGAAAATAATGAAATATAGCAAATAAAATATAGCATGATGGATCAAGCAATGTTAAATTAACAAATGCTATATAAGTTAAGACCGTAAACAGCAATTATTAAACATGCATAAAGACTGAGGTTTTCCGCGATTCCGCGATCGCGGAATTTTTCGCGGAATATATATTAGAGCACGGAAAACAATA
>JAQIWG010004837.1:0-15399 GCA_034695025.1 Chamaedrilus cognettii | reverse complement strand
ATCTAGTCACAATTTCCCCCCCAGCCTTTGTGATGGAGCAAGCCGCTCCATCATCCCACCAGGATGGGGGCGCCTGTCGGGAGCTGTGCTTAGCACAAGGGCATGTTGCAGTATATCATCTTCATCATCTCTATTGAAACAGCATTCGTGTAACCAGGAAATATCTCAATCAGCAGTATAATAATTGAATCACAAGGATTGTGGGGATCCCGAAGGGGAACACTTCAATAACAACCCTACCTTGCTAACGTTAACAGGTGTAGATATTGACGATGCGCTACATACAAGTATTAATCTATTGCGGGTCTTAATCTTAGTGCGAGTAAATTTTTTTTTAAACAAGAAAATGATCTTGACTGTAGCTGCCCTGTGCCTGCAGCCTACCACGCCTACTTGAGAATGTAACTTTGACAACCGGTTGTTAACCAAACGCTAACCATAACGATCCCTAATCCTAACGCAGCCATAACCTCAACTTTCCAGGCCCAGAGCAGCCCCGAACGCGGCGCAGATCCAGTCATGTTTCACGATCAAGTGTCACCAATGCATTTCGCAGGGATGGGCGTGGTGTTGTAAGGCGGCAGGCTGCGTGCACAGGGCTGCTACTATACATACAGTATGTACATGTATAGGCTACAGCCGCTTTTAATTGTTTGGCTTGCATTATCACACGCACATATAGGCTAGCTTAGAGTAGAAAATATGATGCAGTTCGCAGAACCCATCGTTTTATTAGCGAAGCCTCGTCATGCTTCCGTAATTAAAAACGAACGCGCAGCGTTCCACGCCAAAATGACTCATGCTAATAGCTTCTAGGTAATTCGCAAAGCATAAACTCAATTATGATCAATTTTGATGCATGAACAATATTTTCTCATACAGACGAAAGCCATGTACTGAGACAAGCCTGAGGCGTTTTTTAACTAATGAGGGCCGGTTTTTCCAACACAGATTTGATGGTCGGTCAGGATTTAGCCTGTGCAAAGCGATGGATTAAATCCTGAACCACCATTAAATCCGTGTTGGAAAAACCAGCCCTAAGTCTGCGCTCATTTCAAAATCCATTTTAAATCTGAGGCTACTCTTAACAGCACTCGTTCACTGTTGAGGATATTCTCGCCAGTGGGAGTACACGTAGGCTAGGCCTACATTCGTAGGCCTGTTTGTTGCTTTTAGGCTCTTGCAACTTTTTATCTTCATTTGTACAGGATTTTGCTAGGAATATGACGGATTTAAAAAAATTAATTTGGACATGAGAGGTTTCAAGGCCTGGTGTTCTGAAACATGGATGATCTCTTTTTATATGTCAATATGAATCAAATATTGATTTACATCTAGACATTCTCAATTTTACAAGAAAGCCGCCGTTTTATTTAGACAGATTTCTTGAGGATTACCTTCGTCTCTACTCACCCCTCGCTGGCGAGTTTTCTTTATTTCGAAAGAAAAGATGTCTTTGATGTGAAAAAAGCAATGAATATATAGCCCATGCAATATACAATATGCAATGTCATACTGTACATCATGCCGGAGATAACCATGTCATAATAGCTTCATTAACTACAACTTTCTTCGCATTTCAAGTATTTTCTTTGGCTTAAAATTCATGTTTCGCCTTAAAAACCCATAAAATATGCACATTTTGACAGATTTTTAAGAACGTGCTTTTTCTAAGTTGAGGCCTACACTTATGTGCTTTCAAACGGATATTCTTTGATCAAAAATGTGTTGTTTTTGCCGCCAGTGTGGTGTTTAAAAAAACTCAGTGGCAAGTTGGCAACACTTGATATGAACAGCAGCAACTGCTGCAGTCTGCAGCCTGCAGCAGGTGTGCAACGTAACAACATTCGACGTGCGCTGTGCATTATTATCAATTTTACAAGAAAGCCGACCATTTTATTTTGACAGATTTCTTGAGGAAAAACCTTCGTCTCTACTCACGCCCTCGCTGGTGAGTTTTTTTATTATTTTGAAAGAAAAGATTTCTTTGATGTGAAAAGTTGCTGTTGCAACTCATTTACACAACGTGTGAGCTGCTGCTGCTGCAGGGTGTGCACGACGCTGCAGAAGAGCTGCAAGCAGGCTCCCTTCTCTTGCTGCGCGGGGCTCAGCTGCAGGGCGCGCACCGTCTACCACAAGCACGTGCCCAAGACCTACTGGACGTGCCAGACGGGCCCCGGCCCCACGGCCTGGCGGCCCGACGAGCAGGACGACGCGGCGGGAGGGCGCGCAGCCAACCAGACGCCGAAAAAGGAAGTGACGTGGTGGCGCTTTGGACCGGCGGCCATGATGGAGTAGGGCTGAGCAGGGAAGGGGTGAATTGGAGGAAGGCGGAGGAGAGAAGTGAGGAGTTGGAGGAGGTTGAAGAAGGGAAGTGATGAGTTGGAAGAGGGTGGCATAAATTTGATGATTTTGAAGCGAACGCATGAAGGGAAGGAGTGAGTTGGAGTTGTTCAGAGTTGAATACAAACACGATTCAGCGCCTTTCCCACTTGTTATACACTGTCGTGTATTGCGGTGTTTGCAATAAAATACTGATTTATCTGCGAGTTTTGCTTGTCCTTACGCATGATGAAAACGATTGCGAGAATTTATGTTGTAGCCCCATATAATCGATAAGAGCCTTATAAGCGCAAACCATGGTTCTATGGCGGACTATGTCAGCCTTGGGTAGGTCTACTGGCCCTTGGATAATCCTGTCATTTAGCTATTGCATTTCTTGATGTTTTTAGCCGCTCTTGCTCATTTGATTTCCTTGTAGGTGCCATACATAGTGTCCCTTATGGATCTGTGGTTTTAGCCTTTTTTGTATCTGGCGTGATTTGTACTTTTTACACCCTGTCTGTGTTTTGATGCAAAATAAAATCAACTATTGTTAACTATCATTTGTGAATCTACGAAAAGACAGCAATAAAATTAAAAAACCAAGTCGCGCAACAGCGCTTCAACGACTCGGAAGTCTGATCGACAGAATTTGATACACGACCGCTAATAAGATATACACTGCTTATGAAGAGACCCGCAGAGGATATATTTTATAGATACATTATATAGATACATTTCAGTTTCTAATAATGTTGAGTTCAACACACAGGAAATAAAAACTGTCAACAATAGGCCTACAGCTGTGGCCAAAAGTTTACGGACAAAGGCATTTTTTGTATGTTTTTACCTGGTGAAAAAAAACTGGTGATAAACAGTCATGGTGATATTACAAAGTATTAAGAGAACACAACTTTTGTGAATTAAAATTTGCAACTTTATGTTTTATGTGCTTTTGTGTGGAAATTGGTAAAAAAATGCGTTTGTCCGTAAACTTTTGGCCACAGCTGTATAAGGTTAGTCATAACTAACCACCATGAATAAAAAATATTACGGTGCAAATAGACATAAGGCATACAATGTCATACACACAATACATGCATTGCGTTTTTTTTTTTTTTTTGTAGTTTAGGGACCGTGTGTAGCACACAAGGGCCATATACAGCCCGGTCCTGCGCCAGGAAGCCCGCACAGAACCGCTCTCCCTTCTCTAGCCGCCTTTTACGAGTCGCCCGGGGAGAAAACGTGCAAACGCAAACTGCATACATGAACTCTAGGCAAATGGGAAAAGGTACGCAATCACGTGAATATTGTAGCTCCGTGAATAGACGCATTAAATTGAACAGCCTAGTCAAAGCCGAGCAACATTTGGTTGTTTTTATCCAACATAACATATTAATCAAAGAATCATCATCATGTTTAAAGCGGGTGACAGAAATAAAACACTACGTAAAACGAAAAAAAAATAAAGCCTATTCGAATAACTTGTCAATATATGCAGTAAATTGAATGAAGAAAACCATTGATTGATTGTGTCAAATGCCAAAAAGTGGCGGCAAAGACCCCAGGTTCAAACGCCCTCAAATTTGGTGGCGCAGCTATTAAATTTAGCTCCTATAGCTGGACACAAGCGAATGAGGGCTTGATTAAGCTCTGCTGTAATATGTAACGACAATTAAAATAAAAAGCAACAACGAAAAAGTAGCGACGACACAAAGAATAATTGACTCTACCTAAATTTAGTAGTAAATTTAGTGTTTGACAACCAATGATATTTGTCTCATTTGTAGCTATAGATATATTTATGGCTATAGCATGAACTAGTCCACACAAACAAACCTGCTACACTTGTATCAAATGGACTAGTAATAGGTTGTGGTCTAAAGAGATCCATTAGACAATATTGGGTACGGTACAGGGAATCCGAATCTACGATCATAATGTTAGAAATCGTCTCGGCTTTTCTGTAATTCAATTTTTTCCGATTCTTTTAGTTCAAAATTCGTTTTCAAACCAGCGGTACAGAAATTTGAAAATACGACTTCAGATTCCTCGCATACGTTTCTATCGCATTTAAAAAGTGATTTGAACAATTTAAAAGGACTGAAGTAAATATTAGCAATTTGGCGCTAACGGCCTACGGCGACTATGAAAATGGAACCCCCTACACATGAATGGCAACTTCTCATTGGCTGCTGTTCATCAACGTTGTGGCTGCAAGGAGTGTCAGATAGAGTCCATTGCATCTAATTACATGTGCGACAACATCAAAGACAGTACATCAAGAAACTCTGTTATTTCGTAGGTGTCACTGGTAAATTCTAATTAGTGCACAAGCTGGTATATGCAAATCAAGATGAACAAATACTGAAGAACGCCTGCTGACATTTTTCACCGCTTTCTCATTTCAAATTCAAAGCATTGCCGCTGGTGCAGAAGCGGAGACTATACCCACAGCACCATTTGAGACTGTGGGAGTCCTGTAGAATGAGGATAAATTGCAGCGAGCAGCAGCAGCCGCGTTATAAGATCAGGATATAAGTCTGGTTTAGATTTTGGTTAACATTTCATCTTCAGTCTACTCGGACTCCATCCTGGTATTCCATGGATAGGACATGAACGTACCTCACAGACTCACAGCGTCAAAGTGTGATACAGTACAATACAGTGGAGCACTGCTATCTTGCAGACTTATATAGAATACTTCAAAGAGCTACACCGTACTTCTAAAAAAAGGAAAAACATGGCTGCAACTCGCTGTTTTTGCAAAACATGGCAATGATGCCATGCTAAATTTTCAATAAAATTCACATAGGTCCATCTTTTTCTCAAAACGCCTTAATTTATGTTGTTCTACACTCAGGAAAATAAAAAATTTAAATTGCTTTTTTTATACAGCGTCACATCTCATATCGAATTGAAGCATCTATTTAAATTTGTAATTTTCCTGAGTGTAGAACAATACAAATTAAGGCGTTTTGAGATTTCATAGTAGATCAAAATTTTCCTTGCATAATGCTGCTAAAAGTTGCCGAAAGAGGAAAACTATCTCTGCGAAATTCATTGATCTTGACTCCTTAGAGAACAGAGATGAAGCACAGCTACAACACGCAAACTGAAAACATCACCATTTGAATTTGTCAGATCGTTTGAAAAAAAAGCCTGAATATTTTGTAGACATATAGCAGCGAGACAATTATTAAAACAGTTAACATTTGACTGAGTTATAGCCATTTGATTAGTGTCCTCTTTTCGAAACACGGTGTACAGTAGTACATTGCACAATTCTGTAATTATTAATTAAAGTGCACACAGCCTGTTCAAGATCCTGGATCCGTTTCATGAAGAGTTCTTAGGCTGAGTTTTTCCATCAAGTGCTAAACTTGAATCCGAGGTCATGACGTCATCACACCCAATGAGCGCTGAACGCTTCATCTATGGTTAATTTACCGCCATGTTATTGGTTTTTGCAGAATATATCTCGGATTAAAATTTTAACGCTAGATGGAAAAACCCGGCATTAAGATTTCGTAAATTTATTAATAGTCACCGGCAAAAACTAACATCCAGATCAACGAATGCCCTGACATCATTTTTCTCATTGCGCGTGACGATGCAGACATAGAAATAACAAATGCCTGGATGATATGATTCCGACGATTGGACAAATGATAAAATATTTTTTACAAGACAACAAACGATTTTCAACGTTAGTACTTAGACTTAAAAAGCTCTCAAGACTAATAGTGACCACACACCTTTTGATCAAAATAAAGGAAGTTCACCGGGGCGTTCGTTTAGCGCGGGACCGCTAGGTGCGCGCGCTGTCGGTCAAACGAACGCCAGCCACCATCGTTAAGGTCACTGTGACCTTAACAAATAGAATGCTGCATGCAGCATTCGTCGTTAAGCGATCATGAAGTCAGGTCTGCGCGCCGAGATAAACGACCGCAAGCAGTCGGCGGCTCAACGAGTTCTCTACGGACTAGTGCCCTTAACGACAAAACTTCCTTTGCTTTGACCGAAAGGTGTGCGGACGCTTTAAGAATTTCAAAAGATGCATCATGTATCGATCTCCAGACTGTTTGCAGGCCAAAGTTCACGAGGCAAAAAATCGTAAGGGGGCGATTTGTTTTGTAACAGCTCACACACATAGGTGACGAGACACATAGACATTCAGACAACAGTATGCTATAATATTCATAATATATTACAATATTCACAGTTCCATCAAGCTTCGCCCGCATTCTTCGAACATTAACTAAACACTTTCACGGTAACGCATAACCGGTGAGGATCTCGCTTCAGATTGTCCCATGGGGATATGGAGCATTTGAAACAAAGCTATACAGCAATAAAGGCAGAAACTGGCATTGTGCCAATAGCGGGCGGAGCTTAATAGAATTATAAATATTGACTTCAGGGAGTCACAGGGTAAGGCTACGCAGCTGCTGCATAAGGCGTGGTGTCAGCAAGCGGAAGTGTTCAATAAGTAGCCAGCAGAAGATGCTGGAGCCTGCCTATGCTGTCTGTATTCAGCAAGGAGCTGCTAATCAAACACAGCGCCTTTGTTCAGCAAGCGACTGCATTCAGCGCGCAGCAGCACAAGTTATGCTTGAGTCGGGTCGTGTGCAAACGAGTCTAGACAAACTATAGGTCACAAGTCAGGATAGAGCGGGTCACATGTGTCGAGAGTCTAGACTAAGTAGAGGCTACAAGTCAGGTTAGAGCGGGTCACATGTGTAGAGAGTCTAGACTAAGTAGAGGCTACAAGTCAGGTTAGAGCGGGTCACATGTGTCGAGAGTCTAGACTAAATAGAGGCTACAAATCAGGTTAGAGCCAAGTCGCGTGTCAAGAGTCCAGACAAACCAGAGGTCACAAGTCACAAGTCAGGTTAAAACCAGGCCGCGCGCTAGACGAGTCTAGACAAAGTAGAGGTCCTTGGTGAGCATGGAGACAATGGAGGAGATTTGTTTCTTGGCGTTCATGTGCGGCTGCGTGGCGTTTGACTCAAACTCGTAGGCGACGGCGCGGTTGACACGCGTGAGGATGCGACAGAGGTCCATGTCGGTGTTCCAGCGCTCCCCCAGCACGCGGTACAGCGCTTGCACGAACCACGAGCCCTTGTTGGAGTTGCGCCACGAGAAGAACCCTGCACAGAGCGATTTACAATGTCATAATTGAGAAGAAAACAAAAAAAACACACAAAAAAAACACAATAAAAGTAGTCTTATACTAAGCTTAGTAGTCTATGGGCTGGTTTCTACAACACGGATTTAATGGTGGTTCGGGAATTTAGCCTATGCAAAAAGGTGGGCTAAATTCTGAACCACCATTAAATTCGTGTTGGAGAAACCAGCCCTAAGTAAAAATCGGAAATTAAATGCTTAGGGGTGCTCATCGTTTTAAGTAAAAAATTTTAATGCAACTTGCAGCAAAATCGGCTAAAAGTAATCGGTACGTAACGGTAAAGTAGAGGAGTAGTGAGTAGATGGAGTGGTGAAGTAGAAAGTACCTGGAGTGGTGGTGCAGCGAGTACCTGAAGTGTTGGGAGTCATGGAGTAGAGTAACCGGAGTGGTGGAGTAGAGAGTACCCGTTGTGTGAGCTTGTGAAGTACCCAGAGTGGTGGAGTACCTGCAGTAGAGAGTACCTGGAGTAACGAGTACCTGCAGTGGTTGGGTAGTGCAGTACCTGGAGTGGTGGAGTACGTGGAGTGGTAGAGTAGAGTACATGGAATGGTGGAGCACCTGAAGTGATGAAGTAGCGAGTACCTGCAGTGGTGGAGTAGCGAGTACCTGGAGTGGTGGAGTAGGCGTAGAGGAAGTCTGCCTCGATGGGGATGCGCGCTACTCTCGGGTAAAAATCTGGCTCGGCGTCAGCTAGCTCGCGACCATGGTCCAGCTCTGTGCCACGACACGCCTGTAGTCAATCACAGCAATTTTTGACCGCGCCGTAATGCATCATCGATAGTTTACAGTATCTACGTTACGGTAATTACGTTACGATAATTATGTTACGGTAATTACATTACGGCAATGCCCATGAGGAGGTAATGTCTGAAATGTGCACTAATTAGAAATTTTAGCATTATTTTATATTCTGGCATAGAACAATCAACACATTCAAAAGTAATGATATAAGTTATCCTTACCTAAGCTACAATAATTATGCTTGAAGTATAGTATTAGTTTGGTATGTTATTTGCTAATAGTCCTAGGTAATTTAAATAGCAAACACAACTTTAACTATTGTTATTTTCTGTTTTACTTCCTTATTTTTATTGCTCGACATTCTGTCCTTGGACAAATTAAAACACATATATATACCAACTGAACTAACCGCCTTTCAATCATGTAATCTGTTAATGTCCATGTTTTCACACAGGTTTACACGTTTTGGTCCTGATCAGGACTGCTGGAGCTGAGTTTTTACGACCGGATGCCCTTCCCGATGCCAACCAAATAAATAAGTATCTGCCACAGGATTAACAGCTAGTGACACTTATGTGTTTAACAGATTTGCTGAAGGGCCTGTATACCTATACATATATACATAAAATATATATATATTTATATTAAAAAGCTTCTATACGTTCTCCGTCAGTGATACCAAGCGTGACTAGGGTCAGTAATATCGAGTAGAGCTTGGGCATCCTCAGTCAGTGTACAGTCAGTCAGTGTACACTCAGTCAGTGTACACTCAGTCAGTGTACCCTCAGTCAGTGTACCCCCAGTCAGCGTACCCTCAGTTAGTAGTACCCTCAGTCAGTATACACTCAGTCAGTGGTACAACCAGGGTACTCTTAGTCAGAGGCACAACTAGTGTACTCTCAACCAGTAGTATCTGAAAGAAGCACAGCTTGGGCAACCTCAGTCAGTGGTACCATCAGTCAGTGTACCCTCAGTCAGTGGTACAACGAGGGTACCCTCAACAAGTCCAAGTACCTGAAAGAAGCAGAGTTTGGGTTTCCCTGCGAGCGAGTCACAGTTCTTGAGGGGAGCGATGAGGTGGTCGATGTCGATGGTCGTGTCGGTGCCATACAGGACGCCCTGCTCCCCATGACTCAGCACCGCCAGGCCAAAACAGTTGTTGTTGGTGTGATCAACTGCCGCCGCTGCACCACACACACACATCACGCACCATACACACACACACCACACACAAAGAACACTACATCACATACCACACACCAAAGTACCACTGACGCACATTTTTACTATTTATTTTCTAAAACTTAACTGAGATAAGGTAAGGGTAAGCTTCATCCATAACCAAAATTTCACTCCCCCACTACACAGTTTGAGTTAGGCCACACGGCATTAGCAATGCCATGTTTTATTGCCAAAGTTCAATGCCACATTGGGTCACAGTGTTACGATTGAGTTGGAGTTGAGTTAACGACCGACAAGTCAGATACACATTCATATTCACATTTTTGCTGTTGACTGTCCGTTTTGACATTCACGTTTGGTATGCCGGACCAACGGAATCGAATGCTATTCCGAATGTGAATATGATTTGTAAGTCTATCAATATCAGCTAGACTGACCGATTGCCATCACGTTATAACGCCGTAGCGTATGTGAATCTGAATCTGAGTATGAATGTGAATCTGACTTGTCGATCGTTAACTCAACTCCAACTCAATCGTAGCACCGTAGACTTGAAATGACCCATTGAGTGGCGACCACTGTACAGTAGATGAAAAACCACAAAAATCTCGAAAATTGCTCAATCATGTACAACAATTTGTAAAAAATGTATTCCCATGCGTGTAATGTCTCCCATATTGTGCCGCAGCGATGGAAACGTGTGCTCGCGAGAAGTCGCTTCACTCACTTAGGAATAAAAGAAGGCATAAAAGTGGCTGGCTCTCTCCCTCGCCACTTACTAAATTGCACCAGATTAGAGAACTTGATGTAGGCAACTCATTAAAAGCGCCCGCACACCTTTCGGTTAAAACGAAGGAAGTTTTGTCGTTAAAGACAAAGGTCCGTAGAGAACTCATCGAGCCGCCGACTGCTTGCAGTCGTTTGTCTTGACGCGCAGACCTGACGTCATGATTGCTTAACGACGAATGCTGCACGCAGCATTCTTTTTGTTAAGGTCAAAGTGACCTTAACGACGGTGGCTGGCGTTCGTTTGACCAAATGGGCGCACACACAGCGCTACCGTCTCTATTCATTCAAACGAAGTTCAGGTGAACTTCCTTCGTTTTGACCGAAAGGTGTGCGGGCACTATAAGAGCAGAGTTAGCTCAGAAGCCATCATCTCCTTAAAACGAGAGGTGAGTGGTTTGTGCACCTTTGCTGAATTAGAATTGAACTAACACGTGCTGCTATGTAGGCTATTTTCAATCCATGATCTAATTTATCTTGTTGAGAATAAAACATGGTAAAACAGGTAGTAGAAAAGGATTGTCACGGTGGATGAGAGGCGTAGCAGAGAGGATGAGAGGGGCTGGCAAAGAGGATGAGAGGGACCAGCAGTGCGGAGCAGAGTGAGTGGTGGTTTAGGAGTTTAAGGTCCGTGTGTAGTAACGAAGACTATTAAAGTACGGTTCTGCTTGGAGGGCCACGCGCAGACCGCAAGCCCTTCTTTAGTCGCCTTTTACGACTCGCCCAGGGAGCTCTGGGCTGCAAGTCAATTGTTTTGTTTCTCGGCTTGCAGGGGAGCAGCAGTGCGGAGCAGAGTGGATCAGAGAAGAGCATAACGCAGTGGAGCACGGACCGGCCTGGACAAGGCGCAGCATCTGTACGGCGGTCTGGTTGTGGTGCAGTGCAACCCTGAAGCCCATCCTGCTGAAGAGGTCCTTGAGGTTGGCCGCGTCCACGTCCGTGCCCGTGCGCTCGCTCATGCGCGTGTCGCTCTCAAACAGCTTGTTGTTGATGATGAGGAACGCGCCGCGCTGAGGCCGGTCCATGCGGTAACGCTCATCATCCCCCGCCGCACCCAGACGCACCCTGCACACACACGCATAGCTTGCACACACACCCTGCACACACACGCACCCCGTGCACACACGCACCCTGTACACACACGCACCCTGCACACACACACACTCTGTACACACACGCACCCGCACGCAGCCTGAATACACGTGTGCCATACACAGTGAGCACTACTCATAAACGTATGGCTTGTACATACACATATACACCCTGCACATACATGCACCCTGAACACACACAAAGATTTCGAGTCACTTCGTGCACCCTTTGGCAAGGCTTGTTTAAATTCGTCAGCCACATGTGTTCCTGCGATGCCTACCAGATAAGGTGGAACCACCACCAACGACCATCAGCTGGTGCAATGGGACATCACCTTTTCCCCGCAAGGGGCTAACACAACAACAACACACACTCACCCTGAATACACGTGTCCTACGCAGAGTGAGCACTACCCACACTCACAGCTTGCACACACACGCCCTACGCATACAACCTGCACGACGTGCACGTACATGCAGAGACACACGCACACCCGCACACACACGCACCCTGAATACAAGTGGTAAATACATCCACAGAGCAGACACACACCCTGCACGCGCACGCATCCCCACACATGTAAACATACGCACCCAGCAAATATCCAACCGGCGCACATGCACATCCGGTCTAAGATCACCGAATCAGTTGGTCACTACGCTCATCGTCCCCCAGACCAGTGACCAGTAGATTACTGGTCAGTTGGTCACTTGATCACCGAATCAGTTAATCACTAGACAACCCGCCAGTTGGTCACTAGATCACCGAATCGTCTAGTCACTAGATTACCAGTCAGTTTATCACTAGATCACTGGTCAGTTGGTCACCAGATCATCAAATCAGTTGGTCACTAGATCACCGGCCAGTTGATCACCATCCAAATCCTCATTGGTCACTGAGAGAGTTACTCAAAAGTTCACAACCTCTGTGGGGCCTATAGTTTCAGCATAGAATTACTGACAGCCCGACGGGTCATTCCATGCCAAATCAACACAGTCACAAAACATCATCATAACTGATTTGGTAGAAATTTTGTGCTTGATGCAGTGTTTCCACTTGCCGGGTAATTAGATCCTTTGCCAGGCAATTGCCAGGTAAAATTCTGCGAGGTAAAATTACCTGGCATTGAACGTCTAATAATAAATTTTTTACTGAAATTTGAGATGATATTGATGAATGAAATAGGATGGAAAAAATTTGTCGTTTTTGTATGAAAGTGAGTTAATGACTGTTAAGAAATGCTTGACAAATTTTCGTCAGAACCCCCGCCCCCCCCCCCCGTGAGTTCTGGACCGAAGAGAAGAGAAAAAATGTGAAATGCAAGTAATTTTTTAATGGTTGCCAGGTTAATTGATGAGGCTCAAGTGGAATCACTGGATCAATGTCTTTGGTTAAAAGACAGTAAGTCAAGTACCGACCTAGCAAATTGACCGTCCATGTTGTCGCCTGCCTCTTGTGTCATGACTGCAGCGATGCGCTCTAACAAACAATCACAACTTATGACTCGACGAGTCTTCTTCCAGCCTCGTATAGTAATCTTAATATATGATTATAATAATTATAGAGAAGAACATTCAATAATCCAAGACAAAGGTTCTGCTTTACTGTTTGACACAATGCTAGCATCTCCATTTCCGTCAACAAACTGCGAAACGTTGCGGCGGAGTTGTCTAAGTCACGGACTTCGGATTGCGAGTGTGGCAGAGTCGATTTGAACCCCGGCTGCGGCAGAAGATTTTGAGTCACATCGTGCACCCTTGGCAAAGGTGCTTAATTTCATCAGCCCTGCAAATAATCATCCATTAGGGTGGAGTGCAGTAGAGAAATTGAAGTTGAAGTTGAAACCTGCGTTGAGACACAAAAAATAGGCCTACTTGAAATTCAAATCCTCATCCTTAAATAATTTACAATCTAATCCTCAACGCTAGCAATAGCACGTGAATTCAAATTAGCATCAGGTAAGGGAAAACAGGTCAATCAAATGCCTTACAATTGTCAAAGTACCTTTAATAAATATGACACTTTGAAACTAAAATAAAGCGCTAACTTTGAAACAACGGCACTAACAGTATAAATTTCATAAATACCCTGAAGTACGGTACTGTGTGATGGGGTCGAAGAAGCAGATTTGTGTTCAGTCCTCACGCCAAAAAATTTATTAAAGGGGGCAGCTCTGTAACTGAACAACATAGAAAGCATTTTAAAGTTTTTCAAATCCAAACAAGATTTTCTTTTTACAACAGAACTCATTAGCGGGGGGGGGGGAAGGGGGGTGCTGACAGAAATCTTCACAGCTAATTTTAGGGGTGCATTTGCCTCCCGTGGCTCAAACAATAGAAACGAAATTTTAACTTCTGGTAGGAAGTCTCAAGACCCTCCGAGCCCATTAGTGCGATACCTAACCAATCAGTCAGAGCTCGCGCTAACAATTTATGGCAAATTTAGGTACCATGTCCGAATTTGATTAACCCCCAAACTACATACAATGATACAATACAATGGTAGCCTACCTAATTTGACCATCAACCCTTCACTAGATAAATTTTAAATTGACGAATCCAACGGCTTTATAAATCACAGAGGCCGGGGCCTATGCCCATTCTGTTTACTAAACAATCCTGTCCGTAATCACCTTTTTTGTATTAAATACTAAATAAAACAACGCGGTCGTGGGGATCGGGAGGCTACGACTTGATCGTCGAACTAGGCAGACGCATAGCTGAAACAAAAAGCGAGCCGCGGTCCGGAGCATATCTCCTTTAACGACTGTCACTAGCTGTACAGCGCGGTAATGCGTACTGTGTTTCGGCGACATGTCCGCAGCAGTGCCTGCCAAGCCGATTACCCTCAAACCCTCTCTAAATAATTGACACCCGTAATTTCGAATATGTTATAGCTCGATTTTTGCTAACCATGGGCCCTCTCGTCAATAATTCACAAGTGTTTATGATGAATCTACACGGACTGAATACTGACATTTTGTTGTCATGCTGTGTAAATATGTTTGATGTTAATAAAAAATAACAATAAAATTTTAAATCAAATAAATAAATAATGAAATTAAAATATTTTTGATTACCTGTAACAAATAATTAATTAACAGTGTGACCAATCAGTCACGAATTTAAAATTATGACCAAAGTAGCATTATTACTATTGCATTATTATTAGACTCAATAAAAAACAATAAACGGCAGACTGAGGTGCTAACGGCATTTCGCCGAGATAAGAAGATACATGTAGTCCAATGCAAGTAGGCCTCCATGTAGTGTTCAGATAGGCTACGCAACTAACAACTAACACAGAGATTACCCACGGCGGCCAGGACCGTAGCGTGACCATTCTCAGCGGGGGCGGGGCAAGAATTTTACCAGGGGGGGTAGACATTTTTACGCTCTGCTCGATCTCTACCACGACATCTGCAACAATTTCCCTCTGGATTTGAACTCACGAGCGGAGGTGCTGTCAGAAATTTTTCGAGTAATTTTTCACAGTCGTTGTCCATTTCACCCAATATAACACATCATTTTTTCATCCTATATATCAGCAAGTAGGGAAATCAAAGGCTTAACTTTACACACAGCAGGGGGGCATCTCTTCCATTTCATCTGAGCTGGAGGGGCAAGGCTTAATTTTCACAAGAGCAGGGGGGGCAAACCCATAAGCTAGTATAGTAACTTTTCTGAGAGGGGGGGGGGGCAGAGACCCCAGCAGGGGAGGCCATGCCCCCCCTGCCCCCCCCCTCCCACGCTACATTCCTGACCCACGCGCTTAGAAACAGGGAGGTAGACTATCATTTTCATCCATATTATATCGAACGTTCCTCATTATATTATTGTTGCTTTTTACTCTCGGTATTGCATTCCCGACAGACTTAGAAAAATAGTTGTAAGCATTTTGTTATTATAAATTAATATTAAAGCCTGCTATCTTATTACTTCTACATTCTATACTAGCTGGGGTACCCGGCGTTGCCCGGGTTAAGAAATGCTGAGGGGAAACACAGAAGGGAACCCCACCTGGCTCCAGACAGTGGCGGAGTACACCTGCGTGAAATCCGATGCCACTTTTATTCTTAAACCAAG
>JAQIWG010004836.1:0-15402 GCA_034695025.1 Chamaedrilus cognettii | reverse complement strand
CCCCACTAATAATTTGTCACACAATTGTCACCCAATGTTACCGCTCCACAGAGAGCTGCCTCTGTCAGCAAGTGACCAACAAATCTCTCTCTCTCTTATACTATAGTTCCAATCAATGCTGCGTAGAGCAGCCCAAGCTAGACGCCGCCCATCACAACGTTGTCGGGTACAAGGTTTACGAGCCTGTTTAATTACCCGCTCTCTTGCATAGGCCCCTAAGTTGCCCTAACCCAGGTTACGCTGCACTGGACTTTGTGTTATCTCCCCCCCGGGGCTATATAGGGGCCTTAAGGCTAATGCTCGGAAATGTTGTGATGCTTGCTTGTGACATCGAGTTGCGCAGAGGCTAAATTGAATCGTTAATGCCAGTCACAGGCATATAACATAATGCCTACGACTCGTATCATGCGCTTATCGGCTGTATAACACATATATCATATGTGTTATACAGCCGATATGCGCATGACGTGTAGCCTATTCGTGCACAATCTAATGTCAAATCTCGATGTCATATCGGCGACCCTGCTAATGGCGCCTTAATACTGCAACTAAATTATCCAAAGAAGCACAGGTAAGCTACATGTACCGGTATACCCCTGTTCGAAAAATGCGAGGCTTAAAATTTAACTTCTCGAGCAACAGCGCGTGAATGCAAAGTCTCACATGTGAATGCGTGATCCTACTTTTGTCTACTGTCGTAATGATTGGCAACAGCTATTTCGAACACAGGTATCCTAGCTAGCGAGGCTATACCTGTGCTTTTCAGGAGAAGTTTCTCCAATATTAGCTAGGGCGTTACTCATTGGTTTTGCTGCAATTCCTGCTTCACAATGCTTATTATCCATTTGGGAATACCACCCCCTACCCCTCCCCCCCTTTCCCCCCTCCTTTCCGCGATCTTCCAGCTTTGCAGAGTAGGGGGCCTATATCTAAGCTAGGCTATAGCTACGACTTGTCGAAACGATATGCTTGCCATGACGTATCGGTCCAATTTCTGCAGCGAACGTTTTGCGGAATTTCAAAATTGGATCGAGAGAGATCAGAGGCGATCGCAAAAATGTCATTTTGTACGTCGTTGAGTGTATACTGTAGCCTGTGGCCTAGGCCGAGTGATGACATGGTGAATGTGCAACCCGCATTACCTCTCATGAATAACCTATTGCGTCACATATCATTGTCCATACGGCTGTCGGTGGATAATCTTCTCGTCAGCCCGGACATTTATGGAAAAGCAATGCTGACTGGATAGATTATCTGACCCAAATCGGATCTAATCATTTCTATCATATCGATAGAAATTATCAATGAATATAGCCTACTGGCATGTAGAGTAGAACAGCTCAAGAAATAAATCTTTTCACCAGAACCATCAATAATACATGTATCATTTTTTGAGTTTATCCTGTTTAACTGTGGTTCGGATACGTGGAAAGTATGAATGGGAAAGAGTTTTAGCATCGAGTAATGTGGAGGGGAATTTGAGAAACGGCCATAGGGGAAAAAAAAACATGGAGAATGGTGGTAGAGCATGAAGGAGCGAGGCATGAACAGAGAAATGGCAAAGAATCGGGAGTTACGGGGGAGTTTCATTGTGCGAAACGTCCAACCTGTGCTAGCACGGAAAAATGAACGTTAAACGAGAAAGATGATGCTAAGTCAGATGTTAAGAGTCAAATGTTTTTAGTCAATTGTCTTCGCCTACAATAATAAGGCATTCACTTGATAGTTTGATGAACTAAGTATGATAATACGCTGATATGTTTAATTATACTGTTATACGCAAGCTTTGTGTGCAAAATATGTCCGTAACTAGCTGTTCTACACAGTAGCGTATTGATACTTGAGATCTTAGATTACGATAAACGCATTGAACTAATAAGTAAATGATGATTGAATATAACTTTAATATCTTTAGAAGTTTATAATTTTTATGCTTTCCGACATCTTTGCTTTACTGCTTCAATTGTTAGCTGTGCCTCGCGCCTATTGTAGTGTTGTACAATTCATATTTAGTTCTGATTTGTTTTGAAGCGCTTTTTTGATATGGGTAGAATAATAATTTTGTTCGATTTTGAACTTTTTGGTTTCGGATTTTAGACTACTCATATTAAGCTACTTCAAAAAACTCTCAGCTGTATGATATGGGCTGACCAGGTTTAAATGAAACAAAATCAAAACATCTATTGGATATCTTCCGCTTCGAGGAATATTAGTACATGTGCCTACCAAAACCGGCCTTTTAACCGAAACGAAGATATATTTTGAATCCAGAGTGATACGATTTTAATGATAAATTTTTCAAAGATCTTTAGTCAAACCGGAAGTAGCGCAGAAATTCAGCTTCGCAAAAAAACTGCTAATGTCAGATATATTGTGTACCACCATAGATATGAAATACTTAGGTCACTCGTAATACTAACTGACTCAGCGAAAGAAAGAAAGACCTGTTAAGCAAAAAAGGAAGTTGATTAGAATTATGGGTAATAATTGTTAATATTGTGATTAGATATGAAAGGGTCATGACTCTGTCAATCGAATTGTTGACGGTTGGTAATTGGCTTGACCCGCGGGCCAAGCCCCGCCCCCGTTATCTCCATACGTGCCTCAATGTACGGCGTATAGTGACTTTCCTTGTGTACCACGCGCAAAAAAGTGTTTTGCAGAGTGGCGCTCTGAGCCGCCTCCTCCTTTACGCGACTTTGGCTCAAATTGCATAGCCTATCTTTTATACACTGAATTAGAATTATAAGCCTTCCTTTAGAAGTATTATTATAGAAGTATTATTACTTACTTATTCTACAGCATTTAAAATTTCACCCGTGCAGGCCGGGAAACAAAGAATTGATCTGCAGTCCAGAACTCCCCGGGCGAGTCGTAAAAGGCGACTAAAGAGGGGGGAGAGGTTCTTTGCTTGGTAGGGCCAAAGCCCAGGTAATAAACCGGACCATAATAGTCTGCGTTACTAAACAAGATCGTTAAACTTTCAAAACACCACCATATTTCAAATTATGTGCCGGGCCTACTCAAGCCTGTTCAACGTTCTCAAACTAAAATGTCGAGCATTTGAGATAATACGCGTGTTATTGATGAATTAATGGTGGTATGCTATTATTTCTTATGAATAGAATTATTTATTTATTTGTTCAATATTCGGGGACGCCTAAATTGATCCTATATGACCCCTCCACCTTGTCACTTTTAAGTGTCTTGAAGAAAACTTGCAATCGGTGTAAAGCAGCTGATGTTTGCAGAGACCAAATAAGTGGTCTTTCGTGTTCTGACTTAAATATGCAGCGATGCTAGATTTATTCTTAAATGCATGTATAATTTATAATATTTAGTTAATCTTGAAAATTTACAGGCAATTAATGGCCCTGCTGATGTCGATGAATATAGCCAAATTCACTTGCATAATATCGTTTACATGAAAATTCGGTTTAATCCTTAAGTTTAAAATATTTCATTTTCCTTTTATTATGTACTTCAGTTAAATTGAAATGTCTGAGGGGTCTGAGTTAATGTCCTCAATTTGTGCACTGTGTCTCAGGCTGATCATACAATCCAGACGGTCAAGTTAGCCTGTAGAGCCAGGGGGGGGCATGATAAGGTCGACAATTGAGGGCAAGCCGCAGCACAGAATCAGTGTTGAGTGGCCTAGTCAGCTACAAGTCGTCGATATACCGCGACTAAAGCCAGGTTTGTGAACACTAGACGTGTGACAAACGCCAGGTTTCTCAATATCAGCAGGGTTTTTATACCACTTGACTCAAGAGACTGCGAGAATGTAGATTTAACTCTTTGACGCTTACAACATCAGCCGAAATGCATCTTTGAATATAGTGGCATGCTTGTATTCTATGAGCATTTAATGTCGCTCAATGCTTGATCGAATCATAATTACAATTTATATTTTATTTGTTTCATTCTACATCACTAACTATTTATATAAAGTTACTTCATTTGAGTTTTTACAAAGTATTTGTACAAATATTTATTGATACAATGCTGCGTTTTGATGCCCCAATAGTATTTGATTTGGCTGGTGTGCTAGTGCAGATTATCAGCCAAGCCACGCCTCCGAGGGCGGAGCCAAGCTTCAGCTCATCAGTTCTGAAATTGTCGAATCCTTTGACCCCCGGCGAGCGGCCGGTCTGCCTTCATGCTCCCTCTACGCTCAATCATCCCACACTGGCTCAGACCGTGTGACCTTTGGGGTCAAAGAGAGGTCGGGAGGGAATGTTTTTGACGAGAATGTCAAAGAAAACATAGACAATGAACCAAAGGTGAAGGTTGAGGCCAACCCAAGATTCTTGCCTAAGATTTTAGCAGGCAGTGGCGCCACCTCTGATGTCGGTGACATTTTGAGTGAGAAGGTCGCTAACATATCCGGGGCTTTATTATCTGATCGAGACAGAGAAGTGAAGGCTGATAGTCTAATGTCGAATAAGGGCCCAAGAGAAAGCGTACCGGCGCCGAGCATAACGAAGACGTCGCGTGACATCGACATGTTTGACGCGCAGGATGAAAACACTCGAGCTTCACCAGATGTGGGTCGTCATGATAAAACAAGCATGGGCCTCAATCTTAGTTATCCAGGCGTCGCAAAAACGGAACCGACGGAAATGGAAGGCTCCATTGGAAGGCGAACACTCCGAGAGTTGTCCACTTTTGCGAAGTCGAGCGCTGGTAGGGTGAGGGCTGTGGACAGTGTGTATGTTGACGAACTGTTTGATTCGTTCAGTGCCTACGATGCTGAGCGAACCGCATGTAGCGAGGGGGTGGGAGGGGGGGGCGGGGGCAAGCAGCAGTGGACCCCAGGAAACAGGAAGCTTAGTCGCAACGTTGATCCTAATTTGGCGCTGGAAAATGCAAACGTTGGCAAAACGGTCGGTCTCATAACCGACACCCTCATGGACTCCCTGAACAATGAATTTTACTCGGCGTTCGAGGGGTCAAAGTTGGAGGGGTCAAAGATGGAGGGGTTAGTAAAGTCGCCCAATGGCGGGGGTGCCTTGGAGACACAGAGTTTAGATGAATCCCATTCTCCATACACTTTCGGGTCGGCCGGGGTCGACGATCCCACTCCAGATGACATGGAATCGACCCGCAACGAAGCGCCGACGACGATTCCGTTTCTGGAGAAGGTGGAGGAAGTAGTGTCGTATCCGAGACTTTTCTACCGAGGAAAGCTCGGGGGGAATGTGACTGACCCCTTCGCTGCATGTGTCGCTGAGCGAAGCAGTGGCGATGATAAAGCTGGAGGCGGAATGACGGCTTCAACCATTCCGATTGAATCGAGCGCTGCGTATAGACGCGTGAAAAACCCTGCTGGAGTGGATTTCCCCTCTTCCTCCGTCAGATCTTCCTCCCGTGCGCCTGGAAGGAATGTCCAAGCGAGGAGCGTGAAGTACGACGTCGACGACCTCTCTAAGAAATCCATAGATAAACTAGAGCGCGCCCGGCGATTAGCCCTTGCTACAATTGGCTCTGCTTCTGTCCAATTACGCGCGTCGGCGCCCGAGGCCGAGATCGGCACGAGGGACATGCTGGAGAGGACTGGGACCAATGCGCTGAGGCAGATCAACAGCCGAACGATGCGATTGGTCAACGAGGTCCAGTCACTAGTCGGCGTAGCCGAATCGCGCAGGATAAAAATATCAACTGGCGCTTCGAAGCCAACGTTGACTCTCCAGGAAGCCGTCGATGAGCCGGCTGTAGAGCCAGACGCCGGCGGCGTGGAGCCGGAGACGCTCAACTTCCCTAAGCTGCCGATCACGGCTGCTGTGGAACAGGCGGTAGATCGGCTGCTGGAGGAGGACCGACAGAACGCAACCGTGGAACTGAAGAGAGAGATCGAGGAGATGGAAGCAATGCTGGAGCGTAAGCGCCTCGCCTACATCAGCCGCACACTTGAAGAAAACCTGCGGGGGGTCCCCCCTGCACATGACGAAGGAGGGGGTCGCAGGCAGAGGGGCGAGGGGGCGGACGAAGGGGGGAGGAGTGGGGGCGGCAGGAGGCAGAGAAGGGCGATGAGGGAGAACTTGGACGACGCAAGTCTCGAGTATATCCTGTCGATACAGGAGACTCCAGGGGATAGGGACAGATCTGAGTCTAGGGGCAGACAGAGGACGACCAATCACAGCGCAGCAGGGAGTCGACACAATATAGTGGAGATAGGATCCCCTGATACGGGGGATCAAGCGATGGAGGAAGGAGGGGAATCACAGATCACAAAGCGACCTCGCGATGGGAGGGGGCGTGTAACAGGTCGAGTTATGAAGGATCGTCTTGATTTGGATCCAAGGATCGACAAGGGCCTGCCTCTCACTCAAGCCCCTGATGCAACGTTGTTGTCCCGTGCCTCTGGGTCAGTATCCGCTGTCAAGCTGGTTCCAGTCGAGCTGGTCCAGTACCCCACAGTGGTGCCTGCGCTCTTTCCTTGTTTCGCTCGCCCTGACACTACCACAAGCCTCGCTGTCTTGTCTTCCCGTGCCGCCAACAGTGTGGAGCCACAGACTGCCGCTGTGTCGGCGGAAAAACCCACCAAGAATATAAACGCCGTAAAGTCGGACGAGCCGGCGGGATTTCGCACGCTGTCGAATTTTGCTAAGTCGTCATCGGATGGCGCGCACGTAAAACGAAGCGTTGCCGTAGAGAGTTTGATGGACCAGGGCGCGACGAGCTTCTTGGACCTGCTCAACGATGCCTTTGGAGACCCAACTGGGGTGGGGGGGGTAGCGGGAGATGGGGGGGCGTTGGGGGTAAATGTAGGGGTGGTGGAACCCTTGATGCACCTCAACCCCCTGTCCCTCGGGACCCAGCTGGAAGGCCAGTTCTACGAGTGTGGGGTTGTAAGACGCATCCACCTTGAGACGATACGTGACTGGATGACACGCAGACCGCTGGAGATGATTCTACTCGGCAGGGCTGGCGAGCCGTATCATCCTAAGTCCGGTGCGCCGGGTCCGAATGATGCATCCTGCGCGAACATTACCTGGCTGGCTGGCGCCGAGAGCGCGAGGTTCTTGGGGGAGGCGGAGGGGGTGCTGGCCGAGTTGACAGGGAGGACCATGCATGCTGCCAAGTCGATGGAAAACGGGAATGAGTCGACTGCTGCGGATGTGCTCGCAGAGTTTCAGCGGGTGCATTCTGATTTTATGTTGGAAAAATCTGGAAAGAGATTGCAGCCAATGGCGGCGGGGACGGGAGGGGAAAATTCGGCGGATGCGTCGGGGAGAAAACTGGCGGAGATGACGGCCACGGAGATCAGCAACGCGCGTCAGAAGCGGCTCAGCCATCTTGCCAGCCGCGCGGGGAAAATCTCCGGCGCATCGGCGGGCTCCAGGGACGAAGGTAAACTTGCAGCCGTGACAGGTTTTTCCCAGGGGAAATCTGGCCTCTCGTCGTCCAATCTTAAAGGCATTCCCTCACTACTGGATCTCGATTTCTCTCGTCTCTCAAACTTGGTGTCAGCGGGAGGGGGATCCAGGGACAAGGGGGAAAGGGCCCCTCTCCCTGCGGCCCCCCTGCTCAACAAGGCACTGCTCAGTTTCACGGAGGTGGATGAGAGTGCGTCGGAGGCGGCGATGTCGTCTGTCGTTGGTAACACTGCGGGGGGAGGCAGGTCGACGTTTGAGGAGAATAGTTCGGCGGCCGTCGCCGTTTTGAAGGAGTATTTCTATTCGCCGACACGTCCGACCGATTGCGATGAATCGGATGTCGTCTTCATTCGCAGCGACAGCGAATCAAAACGTGATGGCGCGGAGGTCATGGCATCGAGGGGAAAGCTAGGAAATAGTTTGGTCGGGGAGAAGAGAAAGCTGACGGAAGAAAGCAGTGGAGCAAAGCCAGGAAAGGATGGGGGCTCGGAAGTGAAGCAGAAAAAGTTGAAATCGTTGGAATCAGCCAAGAAAACCAAAGCTGGTGCCGTCGGCGTAAAAAAGACTGATAAAAAGGAACGAAAAAAGAAAAAGGAGAAGAAACGAAGCGGCAAGAAGTCTAAAAAGAACAAACCGACAGGCGGCGCTGGCAAGTCTCGCAAACTGAAGGGCACCAAGGCATCCACTGATACAACCACCGGTACAATAACTTTGGAACCAACTCAGCAGGTAGGGGGTGTGGTTGCCGTGACAACGGGCCCCCCTGCTGACGTCCAGCGCGTGAAGAAGCTCAACTGCAGTGCGCGCCAGCTGCTTGACTGTATCCTCTACGGGTCCGACGACCCCGAGGGTCGCGCCCACCTTGCTCGCATCGCCCCCGACCCCACGCAGTTCTCCCTGAGTGAGCTGCGCCCTGATGAGGGCTACCTCTGGGCGCTCACCCTAGCCGCCGCCTCCAGGGTGGGCATGGAGGAGGTGCCAGAGGGGTCTGCGGGGCGCCCGGTGGACCTGGATCCTGAGGTCGATCACGGGATGACCGCCGAGGCCAAGGCCCGGCTAGTGTTGTCCTTCAGGGAAGGCCCCGGCCCTTCCGAGTCTCGGCTTGACTTGAAGGGCAGGCCGGGGTTGTCTCGGCTCCAGCTCAGCCCCGATTCTGCGGCGCGCAGGGCCGGGCCCAAGTCTGCCAAGCCGCTGTTTAAGCCCCCACCGCCGGTCGTCGTAGCAATGAAGCCGTCGAGCGGGGGGGGGGTAGAGAGCGCCGCGGTGAGTGGGGCATTGTCGAGCGAGTTTGACGTGTTTCTGGGCGGGGTGAGGGAGTTAATTCAGGAGAGGTGTGGCGCCGATAGCGTTGTGAGCGCCGGGGAGGCTGCGGGGGCGCAGATCGGTAATCAGGGGGCGGCGTCGAACAGTGGGGCACCATCATCAATCGCAAACGGCGCATCAGCACATCTTGGGGTGCTGACAGAGTCAGCTTGTCGTCTTTACGACACCCTCCACCCCTCCCAGATCTCCACTGTTCCCATGGTTACCGCGACAACCAAGCAGATTCGTCCAGCGTTTAGGCGACTAGAGGGCGTGGCCCCCCAACGAAAAGATGCTGCGGCTGCGAAGACCGATCCTAGCAAAACCGGTCCCAGATTAGGCGAGCTCAGTCGCTTTGGTGTCCCCCCGTCGCAGGGCCTGCCGCCCCCAAGACCCGCCCCTACCCCGCCTTCAAAGGGTGTTAAAAGAAAAGGCGCAAAAGACGTATTTGACGACGAGAACCAAGATGGCAGCTCGGCCGCCCAGCAGCCCCCCACCGACCTTAGAAACAAGGAGGGCGGCGAGGGAGGGGCGGAGGAGAAACTGGCCGAGGGGTCCAAGGTGCCTAATCCGCCCCGCGCGAGATCACCGAAGTTCATGCTGACGTACCGTGCCAATCAGCTTGCAAAGAAGAAGCAGCGGCGCGAGGAAATGCTGTCGGCTGTAATGGCTGTTGCACCAAAGCTTACCGGCTCTTTAGTCAGCGAGCCGGAGACTGCGAAGCAGCCGATGGTGATAAAGATACCGCCGGTGTTACTCACATCCATGGTGGCTCCGAGTGTTCCAGTTCTGCCGGAGTCAGATGCTGGAGAGAGCACAGCGGCGGAGGAACTTTTGGAGAGTTCCGTGGTTGCTACAGTTGCGGTGGCTATCTTGCCCCCCGGAGTTGATGACGACAGCTCAAAAACGACTGCGGATAAAAGCGCGGATGCTGATTCGCTGAGCTCACCCCTCGTGGAGGCGGAGCCTAGCGTCGCAGGCGCGTGGTTAGCCATTTTGTCAGAGGCAGAGGTCACGTCGGCGTATGGCACAGTCATCAAAACCACTCCGGTTCCTCCAGTTCTTTCGACTTCTTCCAGCATGTCACCAGCGGCGGAGGCAATGGAAAGACAGACAGCAGTTCCAGTTAGCAAGCCAACGATGAAAATTGTTCCCCTGTCGCCCCCGGAGGGCATGGCCCAGCCCCTCCCGCCCACTGGTCTGAAGACCCCTGTCGTCAAGAATGCTGTCAAGTCAATGGCTACCAGTGCAGAGGTCATAGTTCAGGATGTCGAGGACCCCGGGGCATCCAAGCGAGTGCCTCCACCCCCTGCACCCCCCATGGGGGTTGATCCAACACCTCCGCCACCGCCTCAGCCCGCCGAGGAGTGGAAGCAGAGCGCCCCCCCGGGGCCTCCGCCCCCCCCACACCCCTTCCCTCCGCCCCCTATCATGTCGCCTTATTCCCCCCATCCAGTTTGCCCCCCGCCGCCGTCGTTTATTCGCCCCCCCGCCACATTTATGCCCCCTCCACCGGTCTGGATGCCTCCCCCGGATTACTACGGGAGTCCTTGGCGACCCCCCGGGGGCATGCCGCCCCCCATGGGGGGGCCCCCACCACCAATGGCTGGACCGCCCCCTCCGATGGCGAGCCATCCGCCGCCAATGGGGGGACATCATCCCCCGCCCCCCATGGGCCCTGGAATGATGCCGCCGCCCCCTGGCATGATGCCGGCTGGCCCACCGATGGATTCTGTCGCTTTTCCGTTCCGGCCGCATTTTTATACGCCACCGCGGTTCCCCCCAGGGTTGAAGGAGGTGGTGGGGTATGCAGCAGCAGCGGGGGCAGCGGAAGGTAAGGCCCCGGGGGGGGCGATGACGCCCCGCACTGGGGAGGGGTGCATGCCGGGGGCGGTGGGGAATTCTCGCATTTATGTCTTCAACCAGGGGAAGTCCATCTGCAGGAGTGTCCAGGTGGGTGAGAGGGGGGGGAGGGAGGGTTTGGGTTTATCCATGTTTGAACCTCAATTTTTGCCGATGATAGCGATTTAATTTAAGTATATAAGTTGGTAGGTGAGTCACAATTTCAAATTGCGTAGTCACAATTTTATTTTTATTTTTGTTGCTTTGATTGTCCATGTCGCTTCTTGACCTCGCTCAATTCGTCATTGAGTTCATTAATAATTAAGTTTGTAACTGATTGAGCTGTTGAAGCAATACGCAAAGCGCAAAAAAATTTCAAATCTACTTTGCTTACTTCGAAGTATAGCCTCAAATTTATATGACTGCGATCGCTGTGTGCGCAGCAATATCTTGTCTCTACGGGTCTGTTTAACGGTGCGCAACAGACGATATTAATACGTTTTTATTAAAGCACAAAGAGGATATTTATATTTTAATATTTACGCACAAAATAATTTATTCATTGTCAGGGCCTGATCTGGGTCTTGCAATAAATTCGCCAAAAATTTGCCGAAAGAATTCTTTTTTTGCCAGACCATACTTTTTTTCGCCAAATTTGTTGCGCAGTTGTTCCCTTCGGGTGCACTGGAATATATAAAATTATTGATCCGTTCGTCACCATAAAGCCAGTAATTGAGCCTCTAAGAACGAAGGATCAATAAAAACTTCGCCAACGGCTTTCGCCAGATTTTTTATTTATTTGGCAGCTGCTCCGAAAAATTATTTGCGACTGTCAGATGAAGCCCTGGTAATGGTTCTATATGTGCCTTTATTTGTGTATGCAGCAATATCTCATCGTGACGGGCCCGCGCCTCTTTGACCCGCATAACATCGTAGCGCTACGCGCCGTGCCCGCCATAGATTGCGTCGTACTCGTACACATCTCCGACGCGCCCAACATCGCCGCGCTGCCCAACCTGCTCAAGCTCAAACGCGACCTCAGGGTCAAGTTCCTCCTGTTCGCGACCCTCGGCGACATCAAGGGGCGCAACCTCAAGCCCGTGTTCCCCAAGGGGGGCGTGGCGCTCGTTGACACCGCCTCACTGTTTGACTGCAGTCCAGGTGAGAGCGGGGGGGTGGTTTTCGGACTAGTTTTTGCACTTTTGGGTAGTTTAAGTAGGCCTTGGTAAATTATTTTAATTAGCGTATTTTATTTCTATTTTTATATGATCCTTTAAATTAATGATTGTAGGAAGAGTTATTTATGATTTAGTTAGAGGATATGAGGATAACAATTAAGGGATAATAATAAATATTGGCCTGTAGCTCTTTGTTTCAAATGTTTAGTGGTGTAGGGTTAGGGTTAGGTTGGGTGCTAGGGTTAGGGTTAGGTTGAATGCTAGGATTAGGGTTAGGTGTTAGGATTAGGGTTCTAGGACTAGGGTCTTAGGTAGTGCTGGGTATAGGGTTAGCTTTGCTGCTAGGATTAGGGTTAGTTAGGGTTAGGGTTAGGTTAGGTGCTAGGGTCTGGTGTTCTGTGGTGCTACAGAGGTGCTCGAGGGGATGCTAGAGTTCATGCAAAAACAAACTAAGGAGCGCGACAAGCCATGGATCCTAGTCATCGCTGCCGACGCCATCGAACGCATCAGTGATGTCAGGTCTCAGCGCCTTCTTTCTCTTCTTGTTCTTGTCGTATTTTTTATATCTAGCTATAGATACTAACGATGGACTAGAGTATGCGCGCTGTGGCTAAATGGCTGTACTAATGACGGAGTGGAGTATGTGTGATCACTCAATGTTTGCTAGTGTCAACTAGATGAGTTCTTAGTTGTGCTGTTTCTGGTATACGCTGTGATGATTTTTATTTGATTTTACGACGATAAGACATCGTCACCCCAAAAATGAGCACTCTTAAATCTATTTAGTTCTGAATTTTATTGTGTATTCTAAAACTTTTGAAATATAAAAAATTCATTTATTGACGCAAGCTTTATATGACACCATGAACTTAATTCCACTTGCCACGAGGGTTGCAACCCTAGCGAATAAAATCTGCCTTGTGATATTTATTCAGTTTCGCGCATCCAATCGCATCGCTCGTTTTAGGCAGCACCGCCTGCTAGACGAGGCTCAAGTGTTTCGATTGGACGGCGTCGTGCGGGTTCTATCCGCGTACAAGACGGCCGGCGTCATCCAGGTGCTCTGCAAGCCCGCCGGCGGGGCAGGGGGAGCCCCGGCGGGGTTTCCTGCCCCCTCGCTTGGGGGTTTGGGGGGTAACGAGGGGGCCCAGGGGCTGGAGCGGCCCCGCTCGACCCAGGAGTACCGAGCCTGCGCGCTGGCCCTGCAGCAAGTTCACATGGCTCTGCACAGACACATCCTCTTCATAACAGGTACTTCAGAAATAAATACTGTACCTCGTATCTATTTTGTAGTCTGTTTCACTTGTTTATTTGTTGGCCAGAAGCTCAGCTGATCTCACGGTGCATTTGTTCTCTGAATGGAATTTTTTAATAATGTTGATGGATATAATCAAACATTTATTTGTCGGCTGGGTTGGGTTGAGGGTTGGGTTGAGGGGAGGGTTGGGTTGAGGATTGGGTTGAGGGTTGGGTTGAGGGTTGGGTTGGGAGTTGAGGGTTGCGGTGTGGTCGCTCTTAACCCTGCTGTGCACACGCATGTCGATGGTTTCTGCTCAATCAGTGAATCGAGCGTGTTCTGTGGTTTTAGGGAACTTGTGGTTATGTGTCGGACCCAGTGTGTTGTGGTTGAGGGCTGTGGTTATGTGTAGGATAGTGTGTGGTGTGCAGGGGCGCTCGCGCCAAGACGTTGCGCTGTGTGTGCAGACGTGTATGTGTGTGTGTGTGCAATCTGTGCACGTGTGTGTGTGCAGACATGGCACGCTCGTACCCAGATGCCGCACTGTGTGTGCGTGTGTATGTGTGCGTGTATGTGTGCGTGTATGTGTGTGCAGACTGGCGCGCTCACACCCAGACGCCGCACTGTGTGTGCGTGGTGTATGTGTGCGTGTATGTGTGTGCATATGTGTGTGCAGACATGGCGCGCTCACACCCAGACGCCGCGCTGTTTCTGGAGGGAGGCGTCGATGTCATGAGTGTGCCCAACTTCATGCGCTGCTTTGTCTCCAAGCCGACCGTCGAACACTTCCCCAGGCCCGACCAGCGTGAGTCCCAGCCAATCAGCTGTTGGATCAGTGCTAGTCCCAGCCAATCAGATGTCTTGTGGATGTGAATTTATCTTTTGGAAGTGAACATCCACAAAAAGCATCACATCTGCAAGAAAAGTTCACATCCACAAGAAAAGAAAAGTTCACGGAACTTCTGAATGTTTTCCTCTGGATGTGTGGGGGCCATTGTACGCTCTTGTAACCCTTCATCTGTGATTTCTCTACTGTTCTGAATGCTGGTTGATCTAAACTAAATAATTGTAGCCGATCTGCTGAGTTAATATCTGATGTGACTCTGTGCTTTTCGACAGACTACGGCACGCGGCTGACGTCAGAGGTTTACGCTGACGCACGCTGCTCCAACGCAATCGACTTCGTCGCTAAGTGAACGCACACATACGCGCAATGCGCTGCAACGCGCAGCTGTCGATATCGGGGATATAAATTACACCAAATAACAATTTGAACTCAACGCGGATGCGCACCAGTGGTTTGTGCCGTAGTGCCGTGAATGATAGAACGAATGGATGCTAAACGCAATTGAACAGGGATTATGGGATATTTTCCGAAGTTGTTGCGCGTTCGCTATTTTTATAATACGCGCGATTTGGCGCGGCTTGAATTGAAAGGACGTATGCGCGAGTGCGATGTGTAAAGAAAAGGTTTGGCCACCGGAGCATAGTTGCGCAAACTTGGATTTCACCTAGCAGCAGCATTATCCGTATTATCCGCGCGCTTCTGAGTGGCAGCGATGCGAACACTTGTGACAGCATCGTGCCACTGATAACTTAACTCTTGACAACCAGCAATTGGATTACGATTGAGGCCGGTAGGGCGATGATAAATTTTGTTTGATTTCTCTTTTGAATGTTTTGTTGCGGTCGTTGTTTACGAAACGAATCCCATTCTGAATGCCGACGTGATGTGGACGTTGCATTTACGCGGACAGATATGAGAGATTGCGCGCAAAAGTGATTTACTGGACCGCTTAAAGCATTATACCTTAGTAATGATCTTACGGTTTCAGATTCACGCTTTAAATAATCAGCCTATTATTTTATCATCCCAGTATTTTGTTTTTGGGCCTCTCGGATCATAGCATGGGCCGGGTTAATTATTATCTCTTGGTTGAACTCGGACGTTATGCTTTTTCTTATTCAATACCAAACGAGCGCAGAAAAATTGTTGTAATTGAATTCGCTTTTAAAAAGAACTCTTTAAAATTTCATACGAAATATTTATTACGTAAAAGTAAGTGAATTCGTATTCTTCGGATTTTAAATTTTAATTTGAGAGGCAACGTTGAGCGTGTTTCATGTGTCTTTTCACTAATAGTTTGAACTAACTGACAAAATGGATTTGTTTAATTTTAACTCATCGCTGCCAGCAACAAGGCATCTTGTTTCGCCCACAGGCCTCGAATGCTTTTTTATTCACTAGCCATTACGTGCCCCCGGATATCTCGTTGCACAACATTATCCTCGATATGATTGAATTTTGGCGTAGGCTCCCTTCCCCCATGATACAGCGAAACGCATTAGGTCGTATTCTCTGACGACAGGCATGCATCGAGGAACCTAGCATTGGCTAGCAGCTTATTGCATTGGTCCAGTTAGGGTTAGCATTAGGGTTAGTTTAAGTTTCAGGTTTGAAGCG